>CM023202.3:35392486-35481374 GCA_004115045.4 Sinella curviseta | reverse complement strand
TCACATTCCTTCCACAGACACCACAAGCACAAACTATGATTCACTATGCAATTCATTATTTTGTAAGAAGAATGAAGAATTGATCACGTAAATGAAATGCAATCAATCACTCAATGGTATTTTATGAACAGATATGTGCATGAATATGTCCTGGAGTTTTAAACGGTGCACTTACACACATTGAAGCTGAAATATTTAAAACTACACTCAAAATTAGTCAGTAACAAATCTTATTGTGGCTGCGTTGGTGTGGATAGCAAGCACAAGAGTCCTAGATTTTGCGAACAATGGGATGCATTGTGCGTGATGGCCGTGCTCAAGAAATGCCATGTACGTCCTCAAGCTTTTTCATGCATATTTTTAGACCTCTGTTCCGTAGTGGAACATATAAGGTAGTTTTGTGCAGAAGAGGAGGGCATTATTATAACAAAAATATTTGACTAACCATGGTTTCTTCTAATACAAACGCACATATACACATATACGTGTAGTGTAAAATTAAAGGTATAAGGAAATCCTTTGAAGACGTTCCTGTATTTTGTGTGTCCTCTCACGTTAAATACAACATAAATAGGTTATCTCACAGCCCAATGAATGCTGGAAAATTTGGATACGTATATGAACTCCAAATGGCTTTTTACCCATTTTGGTGTATGACCAGTTTAATGCAGTTCTTAGCTGTTCCGATAGAGTATGCCATATCGACATGCGGACAAACCAAACTTGCACTAAAATAAACATTTATTCTTTTCCGAAAAAATAACAAATCAACACAGAACGACTTGTATTCTTTTGTTAATATTGTTATTTAATTTATACCAATCAAATGATTTCAATTAATATTTTGATGTTAATTTGGCAGTTGTCTTGATTTGGTGATGAGCAATAATGGTTTTGGAAACAATGCGTTTCGCCGCTACTGCAGCCTTATTTCTAATAAATTTTCTCAAGCATTGACATCACACATACTGCTCATGAGCATTTCGTCGGCCTACGATGAATTGATTTTTTCAATTTCACCATACATCTGTGTTGTGATAACAATGGTATGCTAAAAAATGTCATATGTATCTTAATGAGCATAATGCAATAATCAAAGATGCGATGTGGCCGTACTCATATCATGTCTATTTTTGCCTGCTATTACATTTAAAACCAGCCAAAATACAATTCTCTTGAGTGATGTAACGTAATAGCGCATCTACCAAGCTTCACTATAATGTGTGTTAGGACCGTTACCGTAGATTTGCTATAAGGATATTATTGAATATTTAGATGAGTAATACATTAGAATAGCTTAACTTCATGTGTAAACTCTGATAGCTCTTCAGGAATCGCAAGCATATAATAAAATCTAAAATTGCCGTTCTGGTGACATGTGACTGTGTTGACGTAAGAAACGTAAAACAATAATATTGTTGGTAGGTAACGTTGGTTAGTTAATTAAATCATTGATTTGATGACGTAGTTCTGAGGTTAGTAATTCACAATTTGCATAACATATTATTACCACAGTTATGAGAAAAGGCGATCGCGAGTGGATCGCAAACCGATTAGCTCATTCCGCCACAATGTTAATGTATTTCTTGACAACTTTTGATGCCCTGGCATTTCCTCGTTTCAAATTTAGCCAGAACAAAAAAAACTGGCATGGGGAACTCATGATCCACTGTGCAAAAATAATATGTTTAACTTCGCATGACATTCCAATGAGTCCACTCTTCTCGCTTGTTATTAATATCAACAACGATTTGTCAGTCACAAGTAAAGACCATGAATACAAAGTTAAGTCCAATTTTTCATACACACATATACCAACAACGTGCAGCATGCGGAATAGTTGTTGCTAAAACACCGTATTACAAGTTGAGAGATAGTTTGTAATTTCGTAGTGCTTATTTTGTATGCACTCCAAATTCGTCAGATCATGAATTACAAGTTTTGAAAACATAAATTTGACAGCTATAACCCCGGCGGTCCATTTCAACTAAATAATTCAAAGAAAGATTTATCTAGTTGTTATCAACCAATCAGCTTGATATTGCGATGATGCTAATGTAATAAGAAACGACAAAAGATATGATAATTTACGAGTTTTCGAAAAAAGTGTGATAGAGTTTACTAATTGTTTTTGAACACTTAAACATTTCTAAATCCATGATGTGAAGATATTTCTCATTTAAAGCCGAAAATGACACTGAACATAAATGCTGAGAACGCTTTGCATTCGAATTAAATTTAGCCACTGGATTCATACTAGTAGTCCTCGAAAACAGGGGATGGACACGTGTAAGTTAAATTAGGATCGCGATAACACGGCGACTCACAAGGTCGGTTATCGTCACATTAGCAATCATGAAGCGCATGAATGTGAAAGCAGAAGCCGTTAAACACACAAGCAGGGGAAGCGATTAATGCATTTTAAACGTTATGAAACCAGCTTAGGAGGTGAACGCAATGCACATACTTATTATACGCTTAATATAACTCGATGTAAAATTTTTTGAGTGTATTAACAGAACACGGTAGCTAATGTAGCGTAAATGTCACTCCCGGAAGTCTCCAACAAAAGTCTACAGTATATGTGCAACCGAACTATAAAAACATGTCCCTCAACTAAAAAATTAACACAGCTTCTGTGAAGTTCATGTAAAATATCTCGTATATATGATCGTTCAAGGAACAGTGTAGTAAAAAACCTGTACAAAATGCGACTGCCGATCTCGAAATAAAGTTGATTTCCAAACCGACCATTTGTTTAATCGATATTCTTCATCGAATAGAAATATCCAATTTATCATTCTACCTTACGTTCAAGAATCCCATTACTCCTATAGTTCAGATGACACGCAAATCTTGTTGTTCGGCAAATGCAATAATCTCGTGGAAGTAATTGTGTTCCAAAAATCAATATATGGATCAGTAGCGGAGTACGGCGCTGACGATTTGAAGGAAAGCAACTTCTGTCGTCCTACCTGCATGAACCAATTCACACTGTGGGAGTATTGTCGGAGCGCTGGTTAAATTTATTTTCAAACCTCTAGTATAAACAATACACATAAGATTCCAGATTTATTGCGTCCAGCTTATTAAGTGGTGATACCGTTATTCGTTACGAATACAGTGATGTCTTTGTATAACGCAAACTAATACAGGGAGCAGTTAAATATACAAGAAGCTGTTCCAACATACGTGTAGAAAACCATCATTTTAATGCAATCCACTACGTTGGAGAAAACATTTTTGATCCGTTGAAATCCATAATATCTGATTAGTGTAATTCGACTATCCATTTTTTGAACCATTGTTGACGCAGTATACGCATTTCGTTCTAGTCGGCGTCGTCAACGATTCGTAATTCACATTTACGCTTACGCCCAAAATTTCGTCTCCGTCAAAGATTATAAAAATATTCATTAAATCACGACAGAGCGTCAACTCCAGTCGCTCAAATATTAAAGCACACTTATCCTCATCAATATCACTAATTTCCAAGTACTAGAGTCAAAACAATAATTCTGACAACATGCAGCGATCAAGCGGCGGTTTTTATATTTGCATCGCAGCTCTCCGTTTACTTTTAACTCATGGTGTTTTGTCTGATAACACAAAAGTGGACAATGTCTACACAATTTCCGGTGTAGGTGTTCCAACGACAGATTGGTGGTGGTACAATAGATCTTCTCCGTCCATTTTTAGAAGGCATAATCCTTTTTTGAGGTCGAACAATCCGGAATATCCTTATATACAAAATTTACAAAATATGATTGAGTATTTTGGAAAACTGAACTGTTTAGTGGTAGTAGATAATTATCAAGGCGTTGACATATCCACCTTCACTCCCATACTGCTACGAAGGCTGCAAGTAAGTGTTGTTGAAAATAATGTAAAAGTGGGCAATAGAAAACGATCAACAAAGGATTTGAATTTAATATGGGTTCCGCAAGGCGCTGTTGCAAAAAACGAAACGATACAACGACATGGGACATTCGTTGATTGCTTGAAGAACACGTCACATTTCTACATGAAGAACAGAATTACTACCGATATTCAGAAACTGAGAGAAATTTGCACACGGTTGGATTACTTTGTATATTCTGCATCCACTAAGCCATGGAATTGTCGGGTGCAGGTGGAAATGTTTCCAATTATGAGAATGATTGCAAACGTCCCACCTCCCGTATTTCGACATGACATACGCAATGACACTGCCCTGTTCAATTCAAGCGAGCCGTCCAGTGTTCCGCAAATACATATACTTATTCACACCACACCTTCTTTAGAGAACGGAGTTAACAACTTCCAATTGCTTAACTGGCAATTGGCACATACCAAGAAAAGACCGAGATACTTTGAATTCGAATACGAGCCTCTAATGTCAGTGAGGATATTTTTGTTTGCCAAAGTTACAATAGTCGCCCGAAATGCCATGGGATTGGTTGGACGTGTATCAAGTTTGAGTATGTTTGAGCCCTGTAACGATTGCAAGTATCATTGGCTGCAAGACACTCCGTTATATAAAGAGAGACTTCAAAATTTTGAGCAGCTATTGCGGATAACGATGGCACGGCCATCTACTCAGACAAAGCGCCTGGTTTTTTGGGATCTAAAGGAAGGTTCAACCGAGAATGCGTATCGCCGTAGTTTCAGCAAAATTCTGGAACGTCTTCGCATTTGCGATAAAAATCTATTGCAAATTTCAAGTATTTTCAACCCAACTGCAAACGTAGCATTCGATAGCACGCAAGAGAAGGTATTCCATGCATTGGCCCATTTGGTCCAAGTCATAATGGGCAATTTCACATTCATGATTTACAAAGCTAGTTTTGCCGAAAGCTACTGCACAAATGGACAAAAAACTGACCAGTCTATATTTTATGGGATTAGTAGGGCGGACAGCAAATCAATATCGATGAGCGTAGATATAGATTCTCTGGAAACTAGTAGATTTCGACCACTTAGTCTACCGACAGAGATAACATCTATGCGCTTCGTAAGTTGCGGCGGGGACCGTGGGAATCGACCACTGGTCTTTGCAGAGCTAATAAACGTATTTCCCGTAGGTGCCTGGATATTCATAGTGGCATCATGTGTCTCACTTGTGTGGCTAATGAACAATTATGTTGACCGGCCTAAATTTTGCACTTTTGATGCAGTTAGCGTAGTGAAAGTACTAATTGAGCAAGGGGATCCGTTTCGGCAACGCGTGGTTGATAATAAGGACCTTAGGATAGCCATTGGTTTTTATATGCTCATGGCAATCATTTTGAGCAACGGCTACAAAAGCAACAACGTGTACAACATTATTGCTCAACGAACTCCAATTCCGTATGAAAAATTTGCGGAGCTAATTGAAAATAACTTCAGCATATTTACACGTACGGGCGTCCTTGAAGTCCATGAACGCAATCTTTCGGAATTATCCTCACAGGAAATAAAAATTGGGAACCTGACATATAATATTCAAAAACTGACTAATAAATCAGCTAGCGTGAAGATTGTATCCCCTCACTACCTACGATCGATAAATTATAGCAACACTTTCGCCACTTCAGAAGTATTGCAATGGCGAACCGCAGCCGGAACTGCTGACAATGACTTGTGGAGCGTAATACTGAACAACTCGTTGCTGCATCCTTCCATTCTGGCCATTGCAGAAAGAGAGTATCAGCCAGTTCCCTATATACCTAGAGAAATTTCTGACTTGGATGCTTTACTGTCCGTTCTACCTGTGGTATTTGGAAATGCTTATGGAGAGGATGTGAGACAAAGGCAATCTCGACTTTGGAAGGATGAAGACGAGCTGCTAACTGAAACAATTACCAGTTGCAAGAGTGTGGCATTGATTTTACCCGAGGAGAGAGCTTTTGCTGTTGGTCGTCAGCTGCAGAACAATCAGCAAAATGTTTACGTTGGAGATGAAGTGTATGGTAACGTATCAATTACTATGACTCTTTCTGGATGGACGGAACCATCTGTGCTGTGGAGGAAGAAGGCCATTGACACATCAGGTTTGTGGAACTGGTGGCCACATGTTATTTATGATACAGGAAAATTTGTTATGGATGGTGAAGTGCCTCTAAAAGAGCCGAATATGAAAGGGAACATTCAACTCCAATTTATGCTGTTGGCCTGTGGATTAGTGGCGTCGGTATTTTTGTTCATCTTTGAGAAACGCTTGTATATATGTCACAGTATTCGAAGGATAGCTAATAGTGTCCGTCAGGTCTATACGTATCTTGTTTTAAAAGCATCATTTAAAACACCATCACTGTGTATTAGTTGCACATGTTCTGCAGTGGGCAAGTGCTCATCTCGAGACCTTACAATGTCATGCAAATTCCCGCGCAAGTTATGCAGACAAATTACCGAAATTACTAGTGGGGCTACTTAACTCAGAAATAACAGCATTCACCGTATGCGCATTTGAACAAGGTATAATGTAGATACAATATTATTTTTGCTTCTTTAAATATGCACCAACAGAAGGATTAATGGAATGTACTTTCTCTTTTGCCTGTGTTGAAAGGAATTGTCGATGTAGTCGTCATGTATGTTGGAAAATTGCCACATGCGAGTGCAATTCAATAGATATTATCGTCTGCTTCAAAATAAACAAAAACAAATATGAGTAGACGTAAATAATACAGGGTTCAGCGCATTAATGCTATCCTAGACGTCGTTTAATGTATACGATAGAGTATCTGTTTTTTGTACATGGGACCGTGCGGAGCGAAGCGGAGCGAAGCGGAGCGAAGCGGAGCGAAGCGGAGCGAAGCGGAGCACCAGGACTCTTATCGCTTGCGAAGCAAGCGATTCACGCAATGGAAGCATTTTTCCATGCACAATCCTTTACATGTATTATGCATTCAGTGACGGCAAAAAAACTTTCGCCATAAGTTGTGAACGATCTACTTGGTCGATCGAGCTGAAACAAAAAAATCTGCCATTCTGGAAGGTTGGAGCAGCTCGGATGATCAAGACAATTTTAAAAAGTTGGGAGCTTAATATCTTTGGTAATGAAAATGCATAGTAACGGGAGTGTTTCCGGTAGTCAACTATGAAGTAACTCGGAATTTGAACTTCAAATGACATTAGTAAATCCATGGTTACGTGGATGTTATGGTTATGTCTTTGCAATGGTTACCAATTTAGTGTTGTTAACAGATTGTTAAGAACACAACCAGATTGACATGGCTGCCGAGTTGCAAGGGTTTATCGGTTGCCGTGATACCTATCATTGTTGTCATTATAACCCGACATCACAGAAGCTTGAAGTAGTTTGGTTGACGAATAAAGCCTTTCAAAGTGAGGAAATTGGTTTTATGAATCGACCGCAATTATTTGGCATATACAAGTTAACGGATTTTTGAAATATGAAACAACCTGGAATGTAAGCTACAAACAGCGTTAGTAAACGGTTTTTCGAGAAATTCCATCACAGAACGGCATTTATATATAGACAATTTCGAAATGCCACGGAATTGGTTAACAAATCTTTTGTGAGTAAACTGAATAATCGACGGATTTACGCCGACAGTGCATAGGATCTTCATACTACCACAGTTACAGCTGCAATTATGGTATAAATATCGTTTAGCATAACAAAGGAAAATTAATTAATGTTGTGATTTAAACTACTGAAATGTCTATTTACAATTTGCGGTTACAGAATATGGTCATATAGTCATAATATAGCCATATGGGAAAAAGCAATAAATAAAAGAAAAGGGAAAAATCCCAGAACGTTGTACATGAGACCAAGTCATGTGCTCTGACAAGTAAAAAATAAATATTTTCTTAAAATTCAGTCGGTCACATGGGCCGAATTTTTGTGTCGATAAAAAATGCATTCTTATTGCAACGCTTAGTGCATCATTACGGAAAAATATTACCGGATATTAACATAATAAATAGTGAATGAATGTAGTCTGTATGGAAAGGGTTTGCGCACTTAGGTAGCCGTCGAGCTTACATCTGTCATAAGATCAGATGGTGTGTTTGCTGGAGTGATAATGGACTTCATTAGTATTTCTAAGGTGCTACATTTGGTGTCATCTTTAACGAACTTGAAATGACTGAATAAAGTGATGTCGTACGGTTCGTCGACAACATAATTTAACAATAGTTTACCGTTGTTAACAGTAAATAGCTTCAAAGGGTTACTCGCGGCAATCTAAACCGACAGATTTTGGTCACGACAATTTAAAAACATGAATTTTGTTAAAATGTAACGATAAAAAATTTGGTGCATGTGACCGAATGAATTTTAAGAAAATATTCATTTTTTACTTGTCAGAGCACATGACTTGGTCTCATGTACAACGTTCTGGGATTTTTCCCTTTTCTTTTATTATATTAATGATTAGAATCCTCAATTACGGAATTATCTAATTTTGTTAAAATGTAACGATAAAAAATTTGGTGCATGTGACCGAATGAATTTTAAGAAAATATTCATTTTTTACTTGTCAGAGCACATGACTTGGTCTCATGTACAACGTTCTGGGATTTTTCCCTTTTCTTTTATTATATTAATGATTAGAATCCTCAATTACGGAATTATCTAATTTTGTTAAAATGTAACGATAAAAAATTTGGTGCATGTGACCGAATGAATTTTAAGAAAATATTCATTTTTTACTTGTCAGAGCACATGACTTGGTCTCATGTACAACGTTCTGGGATTTTTCCCTTTTCTTTTATTATATTAATGGTTAGAATCCTCAATTACGGAATTATCTAATGATATAATTACATCGAGTTGACTGGGTATGGAAATAAATTCTATATAGTTTCTGAAGTTAAAAGGTTTCATGAAATAAATCATGTGGTTGTAAAAATGACATGGCAATGTTTCGCATTATTTCTTATGCGTCGCTGTATATGCGCATCCAACTAATGCTCACATACTGCACGATGATTATTTAAATTGGTTATATTCAATAATACATTCTATACTATCTTATGCATTATCATATCATTATATAATATATTCATTATCTAACCCAGTTTGGTGTATCATTAAATCGCACTCCGAATCCTGTGTTAACCACTACTTTACAAAACGTTGTTACGCCAAAATTCCACGTATTTGTCCAGCGTAATAATCACGTGAAACTAGTTGACGTAAAACATTAATCATTTCATACAAACAAATACATAAAGAATATATTTGTATTTTAACTATTGATATAGAAGGTAAACATAAATTTATCAAAGAAAGAGTTTAAGCTCAGCATACAGATAAAATATTTGCTAAAAAAATTGTGTTGGGATTATAGGGTAGGCATGAGCAATAAGAATAGCTCAAAAGTTTGGGTACAGGTTGTGTAAACGTTAAGAGTGCTTGATCTCTCCAACTGCGGTGCATATATTGTTGCGCATGTTTGTATATATTTGCATAATGGACGAAACTGGGGGAAACTATTGCGATCCACTCGTTTAACTGAATTGATTCGGTTCTGTTCTTTTAAGCAAATGAGAAACGGAGTGAACACAAGAAAATAGTTTACGAATAATGCAGGTGTGTTCTTAAATACTGCGCGCAAACACCTCACATGAACAAACACGTATTCACCAACGGAATGCTAACAAAGCTGCGTCGTACTAGTTGTTATAATCGTCTCACAAGAAACGAGGAATGTATTTGTGGTTTCATCAACATCACGGTACGGACAGGCATAATGATGTACAACCATTATAAAGCCAAGCTGTTTTTAGACGCTTTCAGGCGACAACATTGCAGCTCGTTTAGACCAGGTTCACGTGGATTGTTTATTCGGTATCAGTGAAAATATCTAGGGATTTTATGATTTTCTGCAGGCTTCCTGGAAAGATGAGGATTGCATACAACAGAAGCAATACTACTCACAAAGTCGACAAAATGAGAATGAGAAAGCAGAGGCAACCTATACTCCAGTACCACCCGATTGCAACAATGATTTATGCAGCTACTCCGTGATGACGGCATATTCATGTAACGGCTTCATGCAGGAATACACTTCGGCCAGCTCGTCGGGTTCGAATTGTTACTTCTGCTCTACGCGTCTGGCGACCACAAAGTGCTCCGAGAGGAATGGGTTTATCACCTCTGCTTGTTACAACAGACCAGATGAAGAAGAACTTCCAACTTAACAAAGGGGACTACTTTCGAATCTTTTCGCGAAAGAAATGCCACTGGACGAAACTCATGTTCTGTTTACTGTTTTACATTACATTTGCGAAAATATTTATTCCGTTTCAGAGATGTCCAGTACTCAGTAATTCCATTCATTTTAAAATGAATAACTTGATTTTTTGTAAACGATCTGTTTAGATAAAAAGCATACTTCTGTCCAGAGGATAGTGTAAATAGCGCACCATCAATCAGTACGTCATTGCTACTTCCTTTCCAAATTCGTATAAGAGTATTTGCTTCGACAGTAGGCAAGTTCGGGCACCCAGCAGCCGTTCCATTAACAACATCTAGAGTAATACCATTCAGAGAGCCTACATATTGTAGATGATTTGACCAATTGTTCTTGTGCATCCAAAATCAGATGCAGTCCTAAATACTTAATTAGCATTTTTCATATTTCAGGAACTGAAATGGTTTGGGAATTTGACACGAAGTTTCACAAACACTTAAAGATTAGCTGCAAACTGACAACATACCACGAGGGCGTCGCATTAGTATACCAAATTATTTGATAACTTCATTCCAAAGGAAAACCGTCAAAGAACATTCCATTCGCCGTTTTGAAATGTAATTTAGTATATCCACCATTGAAAATGCTGCAATATGCCGGCTATAGATATAAATTATCAAACTTCCCGCGTATATGTTTATTCATAAATAGAATTCAAGTCGAAACAAACTGGAATTAGTACCACGTTGTGTGACGCAATTAGGAAATTCTGAATCCAACATTGGTGTCACTCTTACGTATCTGCATGTACAATCTTGCAAACTTATCATACAGCAGCCTTCATGCCCTTATCTTGCAAACTTATCATGCCCTTCTTCAAAAAGTGCGTGTAGATTGAAGTAACGACGACGTTGCATACATACATGTTTTTGATGATGAGCATACATAAATGTATTGCATTCCAAACTAATATAACATCCTGTAATTTACCAACAATATTTCCGAAATTACGGGTATATCAAGCAATAATGACAACATAACAGGAAAGAACATGCACACGTAATCAAATGGACAATATGTTGACCCGACGAAAGTGCTTGTAATGGTTCCTTTTGCTGTGTTATTGCGGTTGTCAGCAACTCGATTGCGCAATGAGTACGTTCAGGTATACCTACTAATGGACATCTGCCTTAAATTTTTCGCATTATAAAATATCATGCACTTATTGTTAGTTAATTCGCAACCAGATGAGCGGTGGGCCGTATGCTGCTTAATTGGCCATCCGAAGCATTTCACCGTGGATGCGCTAGTCAATTATAAAATATAAATAATATAAATAAACAGATGCGTTTGAGAGAATATTGATTGGCAATATAATTTGTCAAATACAGTAGAGACAACGGTGAGACCAAATTATTTTGCCAATCAATATTCTCTCAAACGCATCTATTTATTTATATCATTTATATTTTCCGTTTACTGTTCAACAATCTATCGCTTCATAAGCTTAATTCTATTGAATTTTTATCATCGTCTGTAAATTTTGCACAACCACTTTTAATGGAAAATTTGGAATCATCAGCCCCAACTAATAATACACATTATGGCATTCATGCTGGTGCCGCTCCATCAATGTCATTATGAACAACATTCGGTAAATGAATGTCTGTCGCCTGTATGATTAATCACAAGATATGGTAATTAAACAATTATCGGATATACTTCTATAAACAAGTTTGTCACAAGCAAACAAAACAGACACATAGCGTAAACAAAAAATGGGTCACGTGGTATACGATCAAATGAAGATACTTTTGGGTGAAGGTGTCATGTCAAAATATATTACGTCGGGCATTTGAGTTCGCGGTCTCTTTATTTTATCACTACTTTCCTACCTGATAATTGGAACGGCGTACAACTCAAAGCTCACAGCTTCAATGGCCATCCCGGAAGCCGAAAGAAATTTTCCAACAGATTTAAAAACCCTATCAACAAACAAGCATTTTATGATGGGAGCGTCTTTTAAGTTCCTGGCAAATATTTATAGATTTCATCTGGAACTTTCAACAATATCCTCTAACGACGGCCGTAATCACTTCACAACCTGCCTTTTACGAACTAATGCCCGATCCAAATTCTCCTAAGTACTTATTAGCAAAGCGGGGTTGGTTGGCTAATCTCACAGAAACCATCCATCAGAAATTAAACATTTCAATGAATCTCGTACCTTGCGACGGTGGTGGCAAATTTCCAAACGGCGCCGGTTCAGGCATACAGTTACCCAACTCCACATGGATTGGATGCATGGGCGACGTTTTATATAAACGAGCGGACAATGGCAGCAATTATTTTGAACCGTTTCACTTATGTGCATTTTATGCCCAAAATCAAGTACGTGTTCATAAAGTATGTGAGCAGGCAGCCCAACAAGAGCATTTCATGGACAGCTTTCTATAAAGCGTTTCGGACCTTTGTCTGGGAATCACTTTTGGTTTCCACAATTGCGACAGCCATATCCATTTGGATTGCAGCAAAAATTGAAAATCATTCGAAAACCGAAATGGGTCACGTAGTATACGACCAAATGAAGATACTTTTGGGTCAAGGTGTCATGTCAAAATACATTACGTCCGGCATTTCCGTTCGCGGTCTCTTTATATTATCACTACTTTCCTTCCTGATAATTGGAACGGCGTACAACTCAAAGCTCACAGCTTTAATGGCCATCCGGGAAGCCGAGAAGAATTTTCCAACAGATTTCAAAACCCTAGCAACAAACAAGCATTTTAAGATGGGAGCATCTTTTCAGTTTCTGACAAGTGTAGGTGGGATTATATTCAAACGATCCAAACCGCCCTTAATAAAGAAAATTTACAGAATGATGCAAAAGGACGACTCGTTAGAAGATTGCATGAGACGAATACTTTCATCCAACTATGCTTGAATATCATTTAGCTGGGACCACGATTTTGAGACGGGTGTAGTGTTTCCTGACAGTAGAGGCCGAAGCCCATTTTTTTAGTCCAACGACTTGTTCAACTTTTTTCCACTCACCCATGCGGTGAGAAAGCGGGAGGTATTCCACGAGAGTTATGGGTTTTATATGAATAGTGCTGACGTAAGTGGATTAAATGATAAGTGGGCCAGCCTGGACATGATGAAGTTAAGATACGACCGATTCCGGAATGGAACTGAAAATAAGAATTTACGGGTGGAGCACGGCGTGAAAGCATTAAAGCTGTCAAATTTCTTTGGAAGTTTCTTTATCCTTGCATCAGGATCATTAATGGGATTTATCAGTTTCTTGGTAGAGCTTCTTCGTAAAATACAAACCATTACCTAAGCCACGTGAAAGAAGTTTTTAACGCTGATGTAATCTGAAACGTCAAATTTGGTTTCGTATTTTTTCAATATATATTAATGATGCGTTGTTTGTGTCATGCAGCGATGTTATGGACAAGCTTGCGTGACATGAAGTGCTCCCCAACGCCGTTATGGTTCAATTATAGACTTTACAATTATAACAAAGAATTATAGACTTTACAATTATAACAAAGAATTATAGACTTTACAATTATAACAAAGAATTATAGACTTTATACAATGATGGTAATCTCCTCACCATTATCCAATGGCTGGAATGGATCAGCTCGTATTATGGTTTTTCGCGCGTCGTTTTGTTGAACGGAAATTCCTGAACATTTAATTATAATCTTTATATACCATTTTACAAACCGTAAATTAACCATTGTTTGTATTAATATTTAGACATTCAGTAATGAAGTTTTACACAACGAACTATGAATACATCAATTAAGTACGTTGACCTGTAATAGTTCCAAATATGACATAATGTGGGTTTCTTTTGCATATAACGTTAACAGAGTTTGATGCAAATCTTATTAAATTCAATCTAATAACTTCCAATATAGCCCAACATGCGAAGAATTTATAATACATTTACCTCATGCTACTAGCGGATTTATATTGGGGGGGACACTTTCTGCTTCTGGACCCACATCATTCTCATCTGAACCCAGACAGTAAAGTCAAAACTTTCCCTTTCAGCACTCTGTATCCACATGTGATTCTGTAATGCGTCCAAAGTTGGTCGCATGGTATGCTTCTTTTGGAAACAGCCGTCCAAAAAATCTGCAAAGGCTCCGGAAAGCCTGCGCCTGGCAACTGTGGTGAAGGCTCGTTAAATATGTAATGCATCAATCTTTCCATTTTATCTGCAGGAAGAGATTTTCCGACGAAGAAATGGGGAATCGGAAGCTCTCCGGTCGCCATCTCAACTAGGGACGCTCCTAATGCCCAGATGTCAGTGGCGTTTGAAGCAAGTACTCCGTTAATCCCTTCGGGCTGAAATGTTTCAAAACCAAAAAAAAATACATTCCAATTCCCATAATAATAATATGGTAAAATTTGGTTAAGCTTAAAATTTGTCACTTAACTTCAACTGTCCTTTGGAATTGACAAGAACGTTCCTCGGCTTCAAATTCCCGTGTCAAACGTTGTACGTGTCGTTCAGATAAGATAGTCCACTAAGAACGTCTGCAGTAATCTTGACAATCGCAGCTTCCGGAAATGGTCCCGTTGCTCCCAAAATAGACTCTAGGCACCTTCCGTCCATAGACTCGGTGTAAACAGTGATCTTGCCGTCAAGCAGATAAACTCCGTAGAAGCCGAGGATAAATTCAGATTTAGCCTGATGAACCTGCAGGTCTTCCAGCACTCTGGCGGGTGGGTGTGATAGTTCGTCTGGGAGAAATATCTACAAAAATCAATCAAAATGAATCTTTTACTGATTGATTAACTTCGTTTTAATGTTTAAAACGCACACCCATAAAAAGCGGGAATATTTTGCCAGGAGCATACCTTTTTGACCAACATGAATCCAGTGCGACGATGAATTACAGTCAGTCGGGCTTGTCCAGAGGAATGAAATCGTCCGTATTAATTTTGCCTACCATTTGCTTTTTTGTATCAAAACACAGTGAGCTTTTCCTCGCCGCCATTTCAATCAAATCCATACTAGGAAAATCAGGCGTTAAATTCTCCATCAGAACTAATATCGCAAAATATCAGTAATGACAACTGTTGTAATTGACCGAGTCCAAGTTGGTTAGTAAGTTAAAGCATAGATAATTGAGACTGATTAATGCAGTTGTATATATTTTGTTAGCATGTTATTTTTTGAATGCTTCCCAAAGCACTTGAAGGACGACTGTCCGATCACCTTCTGCTGCTGTTAGATTAACTCCAGGCTAATATTCTATTTTTCTGTCAGCAAGGACCACATATACTACACTATTCTTTTATTTACGTTTGTACATATTTTTGTATCCGATGGGAGTTACGCATATGATTGTTCATGTGGTGTATTAGAATATTATGCTAATGTTATTAAATTAAGCTTAAGTGTCTAATGAGCTCTGATCACTCATGTAGACACCAATTATGTGTATGTCGCCTGTGTCGGCCTTCTCCCCACAATAAAGATTATTTAGGAGTACCGACACAGCCAACTTTAGCTTCACTTGATTCCTGGACAAGCTCTGTAGCACACCTATTCTCCAGTAATAAATACTTTACCTACATTGGCAAATTACCCATGCTACCTTGTAGTAAAGCGTGCACATAATTTGCCACTCGCTCACCGCTTCATATGCTACAGTTCACATTCCTTCCACAGACACCACAAGCACAAACTATGGTTCACAATGAAACTCATTATTTTGTAAGAAGAATGAAGAATATTGATCACGTAAATGAAATACAATCAATCACTCAATAATATTTTATGAATAGATATATGTATGAATATGTCCTGGATTTTTAAACGGTGCACTCACACACATTGAAGCTGATATATTTAAAAATACTCTCAAAATTAGTCAGTAACAAATCTTATTGTGGCTCAATAAGCTGCGTTGGTGTGGATAACAAGCACAAGAGTCCTAGATTTTGAGAACAATGGGATGCATTGTGCGTGCTGGCCGTGCTCAAGAAATGCCAAGTACGTCCTCAAGGTTTTCATGCATATTTTTAGACATCTGTTCTGTAGTGGAATATATATGATATTGTTGTGCAGAGGAGGATATTATTACAACCAAAATATTTGACTAAACCTAGCATGGTTTCTAATACATGTAGTGTAAAATTAAAGGTATAATGGAATCATTTGAAGACGTTCCTGTATTTTGTGTGACCTTTCACGTTAAATACAACATGAATAGGTTATCACATGGCCGAATGATTGCTGGAAAGTTTCGATACGTATATGAACTCCAAATGGCTGTTTACACATTTTGGTGTATGTACTTATGATATAAACTGTGTTTGCTTAACGGCAAGCTAATGTCAACTCAACATCATCTTTGACCAGTTTAATGCAGTCGGTGGCTGTTCCGATAGGGTATGCCATATCGACATGAGGACAAACCAAACTTCCACCAAAATAAACATGTATTCTTTTCCGGAAGAAACAAACCAACACAGAACGAGTTTCAATATTTTTTTAATTGATACCAACCAAATGATTTCAATTAATATATAATGTTAATTTGGCAGTTGTCTAGATTTGGTGATGAGCAATAATGGTTTTGGAAACAATGCGTCTCGCCGCTACTGCAGCCTTATTTCCAATATATTTTTTCATACAGTGACATGCATACATACTGCTGCTAACTGAGAAATTCGTCGGCCTACGATGAATTTATTTTTTTAATTTCACCATATATCTGTGTTGTGATAAAAATGGTATGCTCAAAAATTTCATATGTCGCTTTCGGAATCCCATTGGAAGTTCTTCCGGTATATTTAGTTGTACTAGTTTCGGTGCTGGGATCTATATCAAAAGTATTTGGAAACTCAGGATGCATAATGGAGTACGAGAGACGCAAATTTCTCTTTTCTTACCAACCATTTCGGATTGCCGTCGGCACTCACATCTTTGCTTCAATATAATGTGTGTTAGGACCGCTACCGTAGATTTGCTATAAGGATATTATTGAATATTTAGGTGAGTAATACATTAGAATAGCTTAACTTCATGTGTAAACTCTGATAGCTCTTCAGGAATCGCAAGCATATAATAAAATCTAAAATTGCCGTTCCGGTGACATGTGACTGTGTTGACATAAGAAAGGTAAAACAATAATATTTGTGGTAGGTAATGTTGGTTAGTTAATTTAATCATTGATTTGATGACGTAGTTTCTGAGGATAATAATTCACAACTTGCATTACATATTATTACCACAGTTATGCGAAAAGGCGGTCGTGAGTCGATCGCAAACCCATTAGCGCATTCCGCCAAACTGTTAATGCATTTCATGACAACTTGTGATGCCCTGGCATTTCCTCGTTTGAAACGTAGCGCGAACAAAAAACTGCCATGGGGAACTCATGATCCGCTGTAAAAAATAATATGTTTACCTTGCCAGGCTTTCGCATGCAATTCCGATGAGTCCATTCTTCTTGCTTGTTATTAATATCAACAACGATTTGTCAGTCACAAGTAAAGACCATGAATACAAAGTTCAGTCCAATTTTTCATACACACATATACCAACAACGTGCAGCATGTGGAATAGTTGTTGGTAAAACACCGTATTACAAGTTGATAGATAGTTTGTAATTTCGTAGTGCTTATTTTGTATGCACTCCAAATTCGTCAGATCATGAATTACAAGTTTTCTAAAACTAAATGTGACAGCAATAGCCCCGGCCCTCCATGTTAACTAAATAAATCAAAGAAAGATTTAACTTGTTGTTATCAACAAATCAGCTTGACATTGGGATGATGCTAATGTAATATGAAACGACAAAATACATTATAATTTACGAGTTTTCGAAAAAAGTGTGACAGAGTTTACTAATTGTTTTTGAAAACTTATACATTTCAAAATTTATGGTGTGAAGTTATTTCTCATTTAAAGCCGAAAACGACACCGAACATAAATGCTGAAAACGCTTTGCATTCGAATTAAATTTAGCCACTGGATACATTATAGTAGTCCTCGAAAATAGGGGATGGACACGTTCAAGCTAGATTAGGATCGCGATAACACGGCGACCCAGAAGGTCTGTTATCGTCACATTAGCAATCATGAAGCGCATGAATGTGAAAGCAGAAGCCGTTAAACACACAAGCAAGGGAAGCGATTCATGCATTTTAAACGTCATGCAACCAGCTCAAGAGGTGAACGCAATGTTAATACTTATTAAATGCTTACTATAACTTGTTGCAAAGATTTTTGAGTGTATTAACAAAACATGGTAGCTAATATAGCGTAAATGCCAGTCCCGGAAGTCTCCAACAATCGTCTACAATGTACATATGTGTAACCGAACTATAAAAACATATCCCTAAACTAAAAAATTAACAGAGATTCTTTGAAGTTCATGTAAAATGTCTCATATATATGATCGTTCAAGGAACAGGGTAGAAAAAAATACATAATGCGATTGTCGATATCGAAATATTGTTGATTTTCAAACCTACCATTTCTGCAATCGATATTCTTCATCTAATAGAAATATCCAATTTATCATTCTACCTTGCGTTCAGGAATCCAATTATTCATATACTTCATATAACACGCAAATCTTGTTGTTCGGCAAATGCAATTATCTCGTGGAAGTAATTGTGTTCAAAAAATCAATATATGGATCAGCAGCCGAGTACGACGCTGATGATTTGAAGGAAAGCAACTTCTGTCGTCCTACCTGCATGAAACAATTCATACTGTCGGAGAATTGTGGGAGCGCTGGTGAAATTTATTTTCAAACGTCTAGTATAAACAATACTCATAAGATTCCAGAGTGATTGCGTCCAGGTTGTTAAATAGTTGCGTTTGGTGATACCGTTATTCGTTACGAGTACTGTGATGTCTTCGTATAACGTAAACTAATACAGGGAGCAGTTAAATATACAATAAGCCGTTCCATCATAAGTGTAGAAAACCATAATTTTGATGCAATCCACTACGTTGGAGCAAACGTTTTTGGTCCGTTGAAATCCAAAATCTCTGATTATTGTAATTCGACTATCCATTTTTGAACCATTATTGACGCAGTATATCCATTTTGTCTTAATCGGCGTCGTCAACGACTCATAAATCATGTTTACGCTTACGCCAAAAATTTCGTCTCCGTCAAAGATTATAAAACAAGTTCATTAAATCACGACAAAGCGTCAACTCCAGTCGCTCAAATATTAAAGCACACTTATCCTCATCAATATCACTAATTTCCAAGTACTAGAGCAAAACCAATAATTCGGACAACATGCAACGATCAAACGGCGGTTTTTATATCTGCATTGCAGCTCTCCGTTTACTTCTAGCTCATGGGGTTTTGTCTGATAACACAAAAATGGACCATGTCTACACAATTTCCGGAGCAGGCGTTCCAACGACAGATTGGTGGTGGTACAATAGATCCTCTCCGTCCATTTTTAGACGTCATAATCCTTTTTTGAGGTCGAACAATCCGGAATATCCTTACATACACAATTTACAAAATATGATTGAGTATTTTGGAAAACTAAACTGTTTAGTGGTAGTAGATAATTATCAAGGCGTTGACATATCCACCTTCACTCCCATACTGCTACGAAGGCTGCAAGTAAGTGTTGTTGAAAATAATGTAAAAGTGGGCAATAGAAAACGATCAACAAAGGATTTGAATTTAATATGGGTTCCGCAAGGCGCTGTTGCAAAAAACGAAACGATACAACGACATGGGACATTCGTTGATTGCTTGAAGAACACGTCACATTTCTACATGAAGAACAGAATTACTACCGATATTCAGAAACTGAGAGAAATTTGCACACGGTTGGATTACTTTGTATATTCTGCATCCACTAAGCCATGGAATTGTCGGGTGCAGGTGGAAATGTTTCCAATTATGAGAATGATTGCAAACGTCCCACCTCCCGTATTTCGACATGACATACGCAATGACACTGCCCTGTTCAATTCAAGCGAGCCGTCCAGTGTTCCGCAAATACATATACTTATTCACACCACACCTTCTTTAGAGAACGGAGTTAACAACTTCCAATTGCTTAACTGGCAATTGGCACATACCAAGAAAAGACCGAGATACTTTGAATTCGAATACGAGCCTCTAATGTCAGTGAGGATATTTTTGTTTGCCAAAGTTACAATAGTCGCCCGAAATGCCATGGGATTGGTTGGACGTGTATCAAGTTTGAGTATGTTTGAGCCCTGTAACGATTGCAAGTATCATTGGCTGCAAGACACTCCGTTATATAAAGAGAGACTTCAAAATTTTGAGCAGCTATTGCGGATAACGATGGCACGGCCATCTACTCAGACAAAGCGCCTGGTTTTTTGGGATCTAAAGGAAGGTTCAACCGAGAATGCGTATCGCCGTAGTTTCAGCAAAATTCTGGAACGTCTTCGCATTTGCGATAAAAATCTATTGCAAATTTCAAGTATTTTCAACCCAACTACAAACGTAGCATTCGATAGCACGCAAGAGAAGGTATTCCATGCATTGGCCCATTTGGTCCAAGTCATAATGGGCAATTTCACATTCATGATTTACAAAGCTAGTTTTGCCGAAAGCTACTGCACAAATGGACAAAAAACTGACCAGTCTATATTTTATGGGATTAGTAGGGCGGACAGCAAATCAATATCGATGAGCGTAGATATAGATTCTCTGGAAACTAGTAGATTTCGACCACTTAGTCTACCGACAGAGATAACATCTATGCGCTTCGTAAGTTGCGGCGGGGACCGTGGGAATCGACCACTGGCCTTTGCAGAGCTAATAAACGTATTTCCCGTAGGTGCCTGGATATTCATAGTGGCATCATGTGTCTCACTTGTGTGGCTAATGAACAATTATGTTGACCGGCCTAAATTTTGCACTTTTGATGCAGTTAGCGTAGTGAAAGTACTAATTGAGCAAGGGGATCCGTTTCGGCAACGCGTGGTTGATAATAAGGACCTTAGGATAGCCATTGGTTTTTATATGCTCATGGCAATCATTTTGAGCAACGGCTACAAAAGCAACAACGTGTACAACATTATTGCTCAACGAACTCCAATTCCGTATGAAAAATTTGCGGAGCTAATTGAAAATAACTTCAGCATATTTACACGTACGGGCGTCCTTGAAGTCCATGAACGCAATCTTTCGGAATTATCCTCACAGGAAATAAAAATTGGGAACCTGACATATAATATTCAAAAACTGACTAATAAATCAGCTAGCGTGAAGATTGTATCCCCTCACTACCTACGATCGATAAATTATAGCAACACTTTCGCCACTTCAGAAGTATTGCAATGGCGAACCGCAGCCGGAACTGCTGACAATGACTTGTGGAGCGTAATACTGAACAACTCGTTGCTGCATCCTTCCATTCTGGCCATTGCAGAAAGAGAGTATCAGCCAGTTCCCTATATACCTAGAGAAATTTCTGACTTGGATGCTTTACTGTCCGTTCTACCTGTGGTATTTGGAAATGCTTATGGAGAGGATGTGAGACAAAGGCAATCTCGACTTTGGAAGGATGAAGACGAGCTGCTAACTGAAACAATTACCAGTTGCAAGAGTGTGGCATTGATTTTACCCGAGGAGAGAGCTTTTGCTGTTGGTCGTCAGCTGCAGAACAATCAGCAAAATGTTTACGTTGGAGATGAAGTGTATGGTAACGTATCAATTACTATGACTCTTTCTGGATGGACGGAACCATCTGTGCTGTGGAGGAAGAAGGCCATTGACACATCAGGTTTGTGGAACTGGTGGCCACATGTTATTTATGATACAGGAAAATTTGTTATGGATGGTGAAGTGCCTCTAAAAGAGCCGAATATGAAAGGGAACATTCAACTCCAATTTATGCTGTTGGCCTGTGGATTAGTGGCGTCGGTATTTTTGTTCATCTTTGAGAAACGCTTGTATATATGTCACAGTATTCGAAGGATAGCTAATAGTGTCCGTCAGGTCTATACGTATCTTGTTTTAAAAGCATCATTTAAAACACCATCACTGTGTATTAGTTGCACATGTTCTGCAGTGGGCAAGTGCTCATCTCGAGACCTTACAATGTCATGCAAATTCCCGCGCAAGTTATGCAGACAAATTACCGAAATTACTAGTGGGGCTACTTAACTCAGAAATAACAGCATTCACCGTATGCGCATTTGAACAAGGTATAATGTAGATACAATATTATTTTTGCTTCTTTAAATATGCACCAACAGAAGGATTAATGGAATGTACTTTCTCTTTTGCCTGTGTTGAAAGGAATTGTCGATGTAGTCGTCATGTATGTTGGAAAATTGCCACATGCGAGTGCAATTCAATAGATATTATCGTCTGCTTCAAAATAAACAAAAACAAATATGAGTAGACGTAAATAATACAGGGTTCAGCGCATTAATGCTATCCTAGACGTCGTTTAATGTATACGATAGAGTATCTGTTTTTTGTACATGGGACCGTGCGGAGCGAAGCGGAGCACCAGGACTCTTATCGCTTGCGAAGCAAGCGATTCACGCAATGGAAGCATTTTTCCATGCACAATCCTTTACATGTATTATGCATTCAGTGACGGCAAAAAAACTTTCGCCATAAGTTGTGAACGATCTACTTGGTCGATCGAGCTGAAACAAAAAAATCTGCCATTCTGGAAGGTTGGAGCAGCTCGGATGATCAAGACAATTTTAAAAAGTTGGGAGCTTAATATCTTTGGTAATGAAAATGCATAGTAACGGGAGTGTTTCCGGTAGTCAACTATGAAGTAACTCGGAATTTGAACTTCAAATGACATTAGTAAATCCATGGTTACGTGGATGTTATGGTTATGTCTTTGCAATGGTTACCAATTTAGTGTTGTTAACAGATTGTTAAGAACACAACCAGATTGACATGGCTGCCGAGTTGCAAGGGTTTATCGGTTGCCGTGATACCTATCATTGTTGTCATTATAACCCGACATCACAGAAGCTTGAAGTAGTTTGGTTGACGAATAAAGCCTTTCAAAGTGAGGAAATTGGTTTTATGAATCGACCGCAATTATTTGGCATATACAAGTTAACGGATTTTTGAAATATGAAACAACCTGGAATGTAAGCTACAAACAGCGTTAGTAAACGGTTTTTCGAGAAATTCCATCACAGAACGGCATTTATATATAGACAATTTCGAAATGCCACGGAATTGGTTAACAAATCATTTGTGAGTAAACTGAATAATCGACGGATTTACGCCGACAGTGCATAGGATCTTCATACTACCACAGTTACAGCTGCAATTATGGTATAAATATCGTTTAGCATAACAAAGGAAAATTAATTAATGTTGTGATTTAAACTACTGAAATGTCTATTTACAATTTGCGGTTACAGAATATGGTCATATAGTCATAATATAGCCATATGGGAAAAAGCAATAAATAAAAGAAAAGGGAAAAATCCCAGAACGTTGTACATGAGACCAAGTCATGTGCTCTGACAAGTAAAAAATAAATATTTTCTTAAAATTCAGTCGGTCACATGGGCCGAATTTTTGTGTCGATAAAAAATGCATTCTTATTGCAACGCTTAGTGCATCATTACGGAAAAATATTACCGGATATTAACATAATAAATAGTGAATGAATGTAGTCTGTATGGAAAGGGTTTGCGCACTTAGGTAGCCGTCGAGCTTACATCTGTCATAAGATCAGATGGTGTGTTTGCTGGAGTGATAATGGACTTCATTAGTATTTCTAAGGTGCTACATTTGGTGTCATCTTTAACGAACTTGAAATGACTGAATAAAGTGATGTCGTACGGTTCGTCGACAACATAATTTAACAATAGTTTACCGTTGTTAACAGTAAATAGCTTCAAAGGGTTACTCGCGGCAATCTAAACCGACAGATTTTGGTCACGACAATTTAAAAACATGAATTTTGTTAAAATGTAACGATAAAAAATTTGGTGCATGTGACCGAATGAATTTTAAGAAAATATTCATTTTTTACTTGTCAGAGCACATGACTTGGTCTCATGTACAACGTTCTGGGATTTTTCCCTTTTCTTTTATTATATTAATGATTAGAATCCTCAATTACGGAATTATCTAATTTTGTTAAAATGTAACGATAAAAAATTTGGTGCATGTGACCGAATGAATTTTAAGAAAATATTCATTTTTTACTTGTCAGAGCACATGACTTGGTCTCATGTACAACGTTCTGGGATTTTTCCCTTTTCTTTTATTATATTAATGATTAGAATCCTCAATTACGGAATTATCTAATTTTGTTAAAATGTAACGATAAAAAATTTGGTGCATGTGACCGAATGAATTTTAAGAAAATATTCATTTTTTACTTGTCAGAGCACATGACTTGGTCTCATGTACAACGTTCTGGGATTTTTCCCTTTTCTTTTATTATATTAATGGTTAGAATCCTCAATTACGGAATTATCTAATGATATAATTACATCGAGTTGACTGGGTATGGAAATAAATTCTATATAGTTTCTGAAGTTAAAAGGTTTCATGAAATAAATCATGTGGTTGTAAAAATGACATGGCAATGTTTCGCATTATTTCTTATGCGTCGCTGTATATGCGCATCCAACTAATGCTCACATACTGCACGATGATTATTTAAATTGGTTATATTCAATAATACATTCTATACTATCTTATGCATTATCATATCATTATATAATATATTCATTATCTAACCCAGTTTGGTGTATCATTAAATCGCACTCCGAATCCTGTGTTAACCACTACTTTACAAAACGTTGTTACGCCAAAATTCCACGTATTTGTCCAGCGTAATAATCACGTGAAACTAGTTGACGTAAAACATTAATCATTTCATACAAACAAATACATAAAGAATATATTTGTATTTTAACTATTGATATAGAAGGTAAACATAAATTTATCAAAGAAAGAGTTTAAGCTCAGCATACAGATAAAATATTTGCTAAAAAAATTGTGTTGGGATTATAGGGTAGGCATGAGCAATAAGAATAGCTCAAAAGTTTGGGTACAGGTTGTGTAAACGTTAAGAGTGCTTGATCTCTCCAACTGCGGTGCATATATTGTTGCGCATGTTTGTATATATTTGCATAATGGACGAAACTGGGGGAAACTATTGCGATCCACTCGTTTAACTGAATTGATTCGGTTCTGTTCTTTTAAGCAAATGAGAAACGGAGTGAACACAAGAAAATAGTTTACGAATAATGCAGGTGTGTTCTTAAATACTGCGCGCAAACACCTCACATGAACAAACACGTATTCACCAACGGAATGCTAACAAAGCTGCGTCGTACTAGTTGTTATAATCGTCTCACAAGAAACGAGGAATGTATTTGTGGTTTCATCAACATCACGGTACGGACAGGCATAATGATGTACAACCATTATAAAGCCAAGCTGTTTTTAGACGCTTTCAGGCGACAACATTGCAGCTCGTTTAGACCAGGTTCACGTGGATTGTTTATTCGGTATCAGTGAAAATATCTAGGGATTTTATGATTTTCTGCAGGCTTCCTGGAAAGATGAGGATTGCATACAACAGAAGCAATACTACTCACAAAGTCGACAAAATGAGAATGAGAAAGCAGAGGCAACCTATACTCCAGTACCACCCGATTGCAACAATGATTTATGCAGCTACTCCGTGATGACGGCATATTCATGTAACGGCTTCATGCAGGAATACACTTCGGCCAGCTCGTCGGGTTCGAATTGTTACTTCTGCTCTACGCGTCTGGCGACCACAAAGTGCTCCGAGAGGAATGGGTTTATCACCTCTGCTTGTTACAACAGACCAGATGAAGAAGAACTTCCAACTTAACAAAGGGGACTACTTTCGAATCTTTTCGCGAAAGAAATGCCACTGGACGAAACTCATGTTCTGTTTACTGTTTTACATTACATTTGCGAAAATATTTATTCCGTTTCAGAGATGTCCAGTACTCAGTAATTCCATTCATTTTAAAATGAATAACTTGATTTTTTGTAAACGATCTGTTTAGATAAAAAGCATACTTCTGTCCAGAGGATAGTGTAAATAGCGCACCATCAATCAGTACGTCATTGCTACTTCCTTTCCAAATTCGTATAAGAGTATTTGCTTCGACAGTAGGCAAGTTCGGGCACCCAGCAGCCGTTCCATTAACAACATCTAGAGTAATACCATTCAGAGAGCCTACATATTGTAGATGATTTGACCAATTGTTCTTGTGCATCCAAAATCAGATGCAGTCCTAAATACTTAATTAGCATTTTTCATATTTCAGGAACTGAAATGGTTTGGGAATTTGACACGAAGTTTCACAAACACTTAAAGATTAGCTGCAAACTGACAACATACCACGAGGGCGTCGCATTAGTATACCAAATTATTTGATAACTTCATTCCAAAGGAAAACCGTCAAAGAACATTCCATTCGCCGTTTTGAAATGTAATTTAGTATATCCACCATTGAAAATGCTGCAATATGCCGGCTATAGATATAAATTATCAAACTTCCCGCGTATATGTTTATTCATAAATAGAATTCAAGTCGAAACAAACTGGAATTAGTACCACGTTGAGTGACGCAATTAGGAAATTCTGAATCCAACATTGGTGTCACTCTTACGTATCTGCATGTACAATCTTGCAAACTTATCATACAGCAGCCTTCATGCCCTTATCTTGCAAACTTATCATGCCCTTCTTCAAAAAGTGCGTGTAGATTGAAGTAACGACGACGTTGCATACATACATGTTTTTGATGATGAGCATACATAAATGTATTGCATTCCAAACTAATATAACATCCTGTAATTTACCAACAATATTTCCGAAATTACGGGTATATCAAGCAATAATGACAACATAACAGGAAAGAACATGCACACGTAATCAAATGGACAATATGTTGACCCGACGAAAGTGCTTGTAATGGTTCCTTTTGCTGTGTTATTGCGGTTGTCAGCAACTCGATTGCGCAATGAGTACGTTCAGGTATACCTACTAATGGACATCTGCCTTAAATTTTTCGCATTATAAAATATCATGCACTTATTGTTAGTTAATTCGCAACCAGATGAGCGGTGGGCCGTATGCTGCTTAATTGGCCATCCGAAGCATTTCACCGTGGATGCGCTAGTCAATTATAAAATATAAATAATATAAATAAACAGATGCGTTTGAGAGAATATTGATTGGCAATATAATTTGTCAAATACAGTAGAGACAACGGTGAGACCAAATTATTTTGCCAATCAATATTCTCTCAAACGCATCTATTTATTTATATCATTTATATTTTCCGTTTACTGTTCAACAATCTATCGCTTCATAAGCTTAATTCTATTGAATTTTTATCATCGTCTGTAAATTTTGCACAACCACTTTTAATGGAAAATTTGGAATCATCAGCCCCAACTAATAATACACATTATGGCATTCATGCTGGTGCCGCTCCATCAATGTCATTATGAACAACATTCGGTAAATGAATGTCTGTCGCCTGTATGATTAATCACAAGATATGGTAATTAAACAATTATCGGATATACTTCTATAAACAAGTTTGTCACAAGCAAACAAAACAGACACATAGCGTAAACAAAAAATGGGTCACGTGGTATACGATCAAATGAAGATACTTTTGGGTGAAGGTGTCATGTCAAAATATATTACGTCGGGCATTTGAGTTCGCGGTCTCTTTATTTTATCACTACTTTCCTACCTGATAATTGGAACGGCGTACAACTCAAAGCTCACAGCTTCAATGGCCATCCCGGAAGCCGAAAGAAATTTTCCAACAGATTTAAAAACCCTATCAACAAACAAGCATTTTATGATGGGAGCGTCTTTTAAGTTCCTGGCAAATATTTATAGATTTCATCTGGAACTTTCAACAATATCCTCTAACGACGGCCGTAATCACTTCACAACCTGCCTTTTACGAACTAATGCCCGATCCAAATTCTCCTAAGTACTTATTAGCAAAGCGGGGTTGGTTGGCTAATCTCACAGAAACCATCCATCAGAAATTAAACATTTCAATGAATCTCGTACCTTGCGACGGTGGTGGCAAATTTCCAAACGGCGCCGGTTCAGGCATACAGTTACCCAACTCCACATGGATTGGATGCATGGGCGACGTTTTATATAAACGAGCGGACAATGGCAGCAATTATTTTGAACCGTTTCACTTATGTGCATTTTATGCCCAAAATCAAGTACGTGTTCATAAAGTATGTGAGCAGGCAGCCCAACAAGAGCATTTCATGGACAGCTTTCTATAAAGCGTTTCGGACCTTTGTCTGGGAATCACTTTTGGTTTCCACAATTGCGACAGCCATATCCATTTGGATTGCAGCAAAAATTGAAAATCATTCGAAAACCGAAATGGGTCACGTAGTATACGACCAAATGAAGATACTTTTGGGTCAAGGTGTCATGTCAAAATACATTACGTCCGGCATTTCCGTTCGCGGTCTCTTTATATTATCACTACTTTCCTTCCTGATAATTGGAACGGCGTACAACTCAAAGCTCACAGCTTTAATGGCCATCCGGGAAGCCGAGAAGAATTTTCCAACAGATTTCAAAACCCTAGCAACAAACAAGCATTTTAAGATGGGAGCATCTTTTCAGTTTCTGACAAGTGTAGGTGGGATTATATTCAAACGATCCAAACCGCCCTTAATAAAGAAAATTTACAGAATGATGCAAAAGGACGACTCGTTAGAAGATTGCATGAGACGAATACTTTCATCCAACTATGCTTGAATATCATTTAGCTGGGACCACGATTTTGAGACGGGTGTAGTGTTTCCTGACAGTAGAGGCCGAAGCCCATTTTTTTAGTCCAACGACTTGTTCAACTTTTTTCCACTCACCCATGCGGTGAGAAAGCGGGAGATATTTCAGGAGAGTTATGGGTTTTATATGAATAGTGCTGACGTAAGTGGATTAAACGATAAGTGGGCCAGCCTGGACATGATGAAGTTAAGATACTACCGATTCAGGAATGGAACTGAAATTAAGAATTTATGGGCGGATCACGGCGTGAAAGCATTAGAGCTATCAAATTTCTTTGGAAGTTTCTTTATCCTAGCAGCAGGATCATTTATTGGAATCGTTAGTTTCTTGGTAGAGCTTCTTCGGAAAATACAAACAATTACTTAGGCCATATGTACAAAGACGTTCTTAACTCTGATGTAATCTGTAATGTCAAAATTGAGTTCCGTAATTTCTCAATATGTATTAATGTTGTGTTGTTGTTCGATGCTATGGACAGCATGCGTGACATGAAGTGCTCCTCAACTCCGTTACTGTTTAATGTCAACAAAGAATTATAGACTTTATACAATGCCGGTAATCTCCTCACCATTATCCAATGGCTGGAATGGATCTGCTCGTATTAAGGTTTATCACGTGTCGTTTTGTTGAACGGAAATTCCTGATCATTTAATTATAATCTTTATATGCCATTTTATAAGCCGTAAATAAACTATTGTATTAATATTAAGACATTCAGTAATGAAGTTTTACACAACGAACTATGAATACATCAATTAAGTACGTTGACCTGTAATCGTTCCAAATATCACATATTGTGGGTTTCTTTTGCAGATAACGTTAACAGAATTTGATGCGAATCTTTTTAAATTCAATCTAATCACGTACAATATAGCCCAACATGCGAAGAATTTATAAAACATTTACTACGTGCTACTAGCCCATCTATAGCGGGGGCACTTTCTGCTTCTGCACCCACATCATTCTCATCTGAACCCAGCAAGTAAAGTCAAAACTTTCCCTTTCACCATTCCGTATCCATATGTGATTTTGTAATGCGTCCAAAGTTGGTCGCATGGTATGCTCCTTTTGGAAACAGCCGTCCAAAAAATCAGCAAACGCACTAGAAAACCCGGACGCTGGCAAGTGAGGCGGAGGCTCGTTGAAGATGAAGTGCATCAATCTTTCCATTTTATTTGCAGGAAGTGATTTTCCAACGAAGAAATGGGGAATGGGAAGCTCCCCGGTGGCAAACTCAAATAGGGATGCTCCAAGTGCCCAGATGTCAGTGGCATGTGAAGCAAGCACACCGTGAATCCCTTCCGGCTGCAATATACAAAAATGGAAATAAACTCTCAAATGCTAGCAGAATTCAACAAGCAATAACCAGGATAAACAAATAATTAGGAACTCACCGACATATAGGTCTCAGCGCTGCATTTAGTTTTGGAGTGGACGTGTCGTTTGGAAGCGTAAAGGTCACTCAACTTGACCTGTCCTCTGGAGTTGACAAGAATGTTCCTCGGCTTCAAGTTCCCATGGCACATGTTGTACGTGTCATTCAGATAGGATAGTCCACTCAGAACGTCAGCGGTAATCTTGACAATCGCAGTTTCCGGGAATGGTCCCGTTGCTCCCAAAATAGACTCTAGGCACCTTCCATCCATGTACTCGGTGTAAACATTGATCTTGCCGTCAAGTAGATAAACTCCGTAGAAGCCGAGAAGAAATTCGGATTTAGGCTGATGAAGCACTTGTAGGTCTTCCAGCACTCTGGCGGGCGGGTGTGATAATTCGTCTGGGAGAAATGCCTACAAATATTAATCGCAATTACTCTTTAGTTATGGATTGACTTCATTATTATGTTTAATCGCAAACCCATAAACAGCAACAAAATGCCCCCAGGAACATACATACCTTTTTGACCATCATAAATCCAGTGCGACGATGAATTACAGTTTGCAGAAATTCGGGCTTTTCCAGAGGAATTAAATCATCCGTATGAATTTTCCCTACCATTTGCTTTTTTGTATCAAAACACATTGAGCTTTTTCTCGCCGCCATTTCAATCAGATCCATACTGGGAAAATCAGGCGTCAAATTCGCCATCAAACCAAATGTCGTAAAACATCAGTACTGATAACTGTTGTAATTGACTCCGTCCAAGTTTGTCAAAAAGTTATAACTTTTTGAAGCAGTTTATTCCAGTAATATATTTTTTGCTAGCAAATTACTTTTGTGTGCGTTCCCAAACACTTGAATGACGACTGTTGGATCGCCTTATGATGCTGTTAGATCAACCCCAGACTAATATTATTTTTTGCTGTCAAAAAAGTTCCTACATTCTCTTTCTATTTGCTTTTGTACCTATGTTTGTATCAGATGGGATTTGTAGCTTTTTTGTATTTGTATTTGTGTACATGTATGCTTGTTCACATTCCCACCACAAATACTACCAGCAAAAACTATCGTTGACAATGAAATTCAATATATTTGTGAGATGAATGAACAAGACATCACGTAAATGAAATGTAATCTATCACTCAATATTATATTATGAATACGTTCCGACAAGTCTTGGATTATTTAAACGGAACACTCATACGCCGTGAAGTTGCTCTGTTTAAATATACTCTCACAATTACGCATCAATAAATCATATTGTAGTCATAGCAGCTACGTTGGTGTAGATAACTAGCCAAGGAATAGAATATTTTGAGAACAATGGTGTGTATTGTTCGAGCGTACCACACTCAAGAAATGCCATATACCTCTTCAAGGTTTTCCATGCATATTTTTAGACGTCTGTTAGATATTGGAAAATATAAGAAGGTATTGTACACAGGAGGGCATGATTACATCAAGAATGATGGACACTACTAAACATTGTTTCGGTGAACGCAAATATACATACACAAAAATAAGTAGCGTGAAGTTGAAAGAATGAGGCGATCCTTCGAAGACGTTCTTGTATGCATTGGGTCCTCTCACGTTAAATGCAATATGAATATGTTATCACATCCCCCAAGCAATGTTGGAATGTGTGAATACGTATTTGAACTACAATAGTTTGTTTACCGATATCCGTATGCGTACTTATCACATAAACTCTGTTGGTTTAACGCAATCCCACAACAACGCATCATCTTGAACCATTTATTGCAGTCGCTATCTCTTCTGAAATATTATGTTGCATGGACATTCTGACGCACAATAATTCGACTAAAAATAAGCATTTATTATTTTCCAAAATAACAACTCAATCCTGAATACATTTAAACAGTTTTTCACAGAGACCAATAAATAGTTTTAAAACAATATACTGATGATAATTTGCCACCGGCCATGATTTGATGATAGCGAAGTATGCAATATCAATTTTGCAAACAACTCATGTCGCCCCTACTACAACCTGATTTATAATGAAAGAGTTAATGTAGTCGCATTCATATGGCTGTCATCGCATGGATATTTCGTGAGGATATAAAGATGCATGTATTCTTGAAGTCCGCCAAGTAGTCTCGTTGTGATAAAAAGGGTATGCCAACAATGTCAAATTTAACTTAATGACCATAATGCAATAATAAGAAATGGGCTGTTGACGTACCCATATCATGTTTTGTATTTTTGACGGTTTTTACATTTGTTTCGCTCATGAACAGTACTGGATCAGAAATTGTTTTCGTGATAACAATGGAAGTACTTTTGCTATATTATGTTGTTGTAAGAGTTTCGTTGCTGGGATCAACGTTAAAACTATTTGGATAATCAGGGAGCACAATACAGTACGCGAGACGCGATTGTCAGTTCCGTGTGATGGAAAGGAATTTTACTTCTTTCCTGCTAACCATTGTAGACTGCAGTTGGCAGTGAAGACTTTGTTTACCCGGTGAAACCAGTAATTTGTCTGGGGTTCACATTTCAAACCATTGCACATTTCTTGCGAGCGGTGCAATGCTATAACGCGTCCAGTAAGTTTCATTAACACAAGTGCTACGACCGTAACCAGAAATTCGAAAGAAAGAAATTAATTACCGTATTGGCGAGATTTGCAGGTCCTGATGTATGAAACACAAAATAATTATGTTTTCGGCAAGTCAAATTGGTTAGCTAATTATTTAATAAAATCGATTTAATAAAACAGTTTCTGAGCTTAGTAATTCCCGTTACACCAAAAATTATCACCAAAGAGGCGAGAAAAGCTGGTCACGAGTAGATCCCAAACTGGGAAGCGTAAACAGTCTAACTGTTCATTTATTTCATGATAGCTTGTGATGCCCTTTGCATTTCCTCAATTCAAATTCAGCGAGAACTAATACAGTTAAGGGGAACTAATACTCCACTTTGTGTTAGTCATATGGTTACCTAATCAGGCTTTCGCATGTCACTCCGGCGAGTCCAATATTCTTGTTTGTTATCAGTCACACGGGAAGACCATGAAAACAATGTTCAATCCAATTTTTCATACCAACATTTACCAACAAAATGCAACATGCATTTCATCCCAAGTTATGCACTTATTGCTCGATCGCAAAAAACCGATCGAACCATAATATCATATGACTCGTTTCCAAGTTCACTAATTAGGAGTATCTTAAATGTGCTATTAGCGTCTCACTTGAAGGAATATTGCTTACACAATTACTTACTTATCGATGCATACCTAGAGACATGAGGTAAGAAGCATGAAATCAAAATTAGTCTGTTATTTTGTGCGCGCATCCACTTGTCGATATACATAATTCGTTTGCGTAATCCAGAAGCATAGTTACCCTCCACATGAGGAGCTAAAGCACAAGTTTCTCAATGGGGTGTGTTGAAAACTGCCGATATTTTGACAGGATTTAACCAAACTGTTTGAAGAATGTAATTGCATGGGCGACGGAAGGAAAATTGAGATTCCAGTAAAAACAATTATCCATAAAATTACCAGTTCATAACACGTATCATTTAATTTCGTATACCCATGAATGTTATTACTTAAAGCACCACAAGTTGATAGGTTCTTCGTAATTTTGTAATGGCAAACCTGTATGCGACACAAATTGCTCTGATAATGAATTATGTATATGATTTGTTGGAACTCAACTTGATAACGATATCCCCGGCGGTTCATATCGTCTCATAAAATCAACGAAAAATTTATTTACTTGTTCTCAACAAACAAGCTTGATATTTCGATGCTAACAATGTTATACAACCGAAACTATTCATTATAAAGACTATGTTTTCAAAACTTATTTTTATACGATTTCGTAACCGTGTGAACATTTATTCATTACAAAATTCATGGTGTGAGTTAATTTGAGCTCAAAACCGAAACCGAAACTGAACGAAATGGTGAAAACGCTTCACATTCAAATTAAATTCAGTCACTGGTTTCATTATAGTAGTCATCAAAAACAGGAGGTGGACAAGTGCATGTCAAATTTGGGTCTAGAAAACAAGGAGCATCACATGGTCCGCGATGATTAGCACGGGATACATCCTTAAATTGAAAATAATTCATTTTTATATTATACCAAAATTTAACGCATGCCAATACGTAATCAACAATTTTAGTGGTATTTGAAATTGCAACACTTACAGCACTCCTTTCCTCGTCCGTAGAATTTTGGAGCACTTCCACGGGAGCACACTTTACAAATCCGGTGAGCAGCAGAGTTAAAACTATCAATATTGCAAAATTGAAATCCTTGGGTATACTCATTGTCCACATTTTGCTACACGTTTATAATCGAAATGTATAAAAATGTATTTTTCTCAGCTCTACTGGCACATTGCACTGCATACCCACCGTGACCGATGACATTTGAGCCACTGGATGCTCCAGTCACGAAACTGCATTCACTAAAAATATTTGGTAATATTTTGCTACATGTAATTCCGATGTATTGGTTTTACGAATGCTTACGTACTTTTCTGCATCTTGTTATTTATGTTTCGCTGCGCACACTTTGTGAATGCGATTTTATACATGAACAACACTAAAGAGAATTCGACATCATTAAGTATCAATATGATAATTGATTATGATTTCTCCATTGACTGACAGACTGCCGTTTCGTTGGCGTTAGTATATAACGTTCCTGAAAACAACATACATGAAGTGGATTTATAAGACGATATACGTTATTATATTGTGAGCAAAATGCAAAAATAAGCAACTTGCGCTTTTGCACGTGCTCATCATCACACATCGCACATGGTCACTAGCTCACCCAACAAGATTGCAGAATTCAACGTGAATATTTTACATGTAGATCAAAAGTGCCGATTGTAAACTACTTAATACGGAGACAACTTGAGGTTGAGATACCAATGCACTGGGACGAACAATTTTTTCTTCAACTGACCATCCCAATTCAGTCAAGAGCTGTTATCTCATGTAGAGGTCAGAAAGCGCCACTTACTTCAAAATGTTTATCTCTCCTCAGTTTGTTTACAGACCGCCGTCTTCCAGCCATACAACCGATGAGACACTGCATATAATATGAATATGGAAAGAAAGTGTTTAGGAATGTGAAACGTAACATTAAAGACTACTGAATTGAATCACATGAGCAAAACCAAAACGGGTGCTGCATTCAACTTTATGTGAGCAGATGAAAACCGTAGTTAACTTTGCCAATTCCAGTGTATTGAAACTCGCTGCAAAAACATGTAAGCTTTTAATATTATTCATGGTATGATCGTGTATGTGAATGTGGAAGGCCACTACCTCCGTTCACCAAAACATATTTTTAAGTAATACTTTATGAAGTATGATTGCTCTTTTGAAGAGACTCGTTCCATGAGTGCAGAATATTTTACAGAGTTCAATGGGTTCATATGAATAGGTATGTAGATAACAGAGAGGAATATCATAATAAGGTCAAAACGAGACGCAATAAAGTACTCGGATTGCGAATTCCATTAATTTCGGTACTGGTTAAATTATAAACTTTTCAGGTCCATCAAACACAAGTCTTTTTGCGCTTCTCATATTTGCTCATGCACAATCATTTGTGTGAAACAAGGAATGATGCGAAAAATTATTCCAGGAAAGACAATGTGGCATTTATGTACATATATGCGTCATTTTCCCGGTCACAATGCATTCTTATTCCTTGGGGCGTAGGAAACGTGCTCTCAGAATGACCACCGTAGTCATAGTAACCAAAGTATAAACTCAAATGTCACCTTTGATCCATTTTGCCTTCATTAATAATTAAATTTATCTCTGAGTCAATAACCGTTTTAAGTTGCATCAAATAAACTTGGGTCGTTCATTGTTAGTACTGGTGAGTTGACTCCCGTAAAGACTAATAGGAACAAGAGCCGCTTTGCGGTAAACGAAATGGCTGCCCGTCACTTGATAAAATTGTAATAGCTTCATTGGGTGTGCATTATATGCGGTTAAGCATTGCGTCTTTTATATGGGGTTAAGGATTGTGTCTTTTACATGGGGTTAAGCATTGTGTCTTTTACATGGGGTTAAGCATTGTGTCTTTTACATGGGGTTAAGCATTGTGTCTTTTATATTGGGTTAAGCATTGTGTCTTTTACATGGGGTTAAGCATTGTGTCTTTTACATGGGGTTAAGCATATGTTCGCTTCTAAATGCTTAATCCTATGTTAAATGGCGGACACGAGGAAATCATAATATAGTATTATAATAAAGCATTCTAGAATAGGGTTAAGCATTGTGTCTTTTCCATGGGGTTAAGCATTGTGTCTTTTACATGGGGTTAAGCATTGCGTCTTTTACATTGGGTTAAGCATTGTGTCTTTTATATGGGGTTAAGCACTGTGTCTTTTACATGGGGTTAAGCATTGTGTCTTTTACATGGGGTTAACCATTGTGTCTTTTACGTTGGGTTAAGCATTATGTCTTTTACATGGGGTTAAGCATTGTGTCTTTTACATGGGGTTAACCATTGTGTCTTTTACGTTGGGTTAAGCATTGCGTCTTTTACAAGGGGTTAAGCATTGTGTCTTTTACATTGGGTTAAGCATTATGTCTTTTACATGGGGTTAAGCATTGTGTCTTTTACATGGGGTTAAGCATATGTTCGCTTCTAAATGCTTAATCTTATGTTAAATGGCGGACACGAGGAAATCATAATATAGTATTATAACCAGTTTACTAATTATCGACGCAAGTCACAATTTTCTGCTGCTTCCTGCTCAGGTAGTCACAAGGTTTGACTTTTATTTGTTTCCAAAACTCTTCTCATGTCAAGGGAACAGCGTCTTGTAATATATTCTGCGCGCCGGCATAACGTGCAAGGTATTTGAATGGAGTATGCCGGATATATTCCAAAATGTTACTTGTAGTTTTTTAACAGCAAAGCGGATTTGCAGAAATATAACATTTGTAATTGATATCAATGTTCATAACAGAATAAAATTTTAATGCAATTTTTATCATTCGTATCACGCACTACAAGCTGTGGTAATATGGACGTGGAAGGCGCCTGGAATCTGATGTATGATTCCTCATCTAGTTGAGGAAATTAGATTCTCAAGTTTAATTGAAATTAATAGACAACGTCCACAAGTCAAATGCATATTTTTTAGTTTTAATGAAACTCGATCAATTACGTATTTTACGGTTGCGACAACATAATTTATTAATTATAATATTTCAGTGTATACCATATTTACATTTTATCGTATACTATTGATTAGATGTGTTATAATTTTTTAAATCTAAGGTTGAGGGAATTGCACATTCCGAATCGTTCCGCATTACGAAGAGTTTGTATTGTACTTCACCAAGGCCAATGTGATGGTTTTTTCGACCATGAAATGCATAATTACCAAAGACGTACCTATTTCGTAAAAGTTGTCAGAGCCAAATCGTATCTCAATCGGCTGCAAAGCGTTGACAATACGCCTAAACATCCGTATGTCTATCTTTCCGAATTCCGATACTCTTCCAACCTTTAGGAATACAAATTTTCTACTGAAAGCAGCAATAATATTTTTGCTCACTTCGTTTACCTTACCAGGGAAATAGTATCCAGCTACCATAACACCATACAATGCTGGAACAACATAAAGTGCGGTCAATTTTACGGCCAGCGATGCAGAACTTTTGAAACCAGGATCCAGCACAATTGCGCCAAACAATATTGCAATGGACATAATAGTCGTCTGAAATCTTAGTGCCAGTTTCTCCTTAAAACATTCATTTACCAAATTGGTACAGAGGCACAAGCGGATGTAGTTGTTTACTGAGCTTCTAAACGCATCTGTACTAATCCGAAATGAAATAACACGCTGTTCCTTTGTAAAGTCGGAATATATTTGTCTAGTTAGCTGGTAAAGAATAATGTAGCTTCCAAACATTCCCTCATAGGCAATAAGACAGCCTACTGCCGTAAGGACGGCCAAATTCCAGATTCTGTACATTTTTATACACACGCTATATACAAAGCATGTCGTGGAGTAAACGCCGTGGTCCCTTCCGCACACAGCTGCTGTTGTAGGCTCGTATTCTCCAGATGCAATTATGAAGCTGAAAACAAGGACTCCGAAAGCTGAACCGATCGGAATGCAAAATAAGAAACATTTCAAAAGCGCACAAGAGTTTACGATCGACATTGAATAAATTACGTTGAACGCCTCAGCAAACTCTTTCGACTTGTCCAGAATGAAGCTGTAGATGATGAACCCAATCATGCCCTGAATTAACAATAATGAGAGTACCATCTGCATATTTCCATTTAGAGAAATCCTTCCCTCATGTATATGAGTTATGACAAGGACCAACTGGATTAAGCTGAACACGTAATTCGTCCAGGCCAGCAGTGTGAAAAACCCGGTACGCCTTGCATCTTCTCTCGTCTGAATCAACGGGCGATCGGAATCGGCATTGGAGCAAAACACTGACATGTTTTTCGATGCCACATCTCCCAGTTGAATTTGCCATTCAACCAGTCTCCTTATCGTGTATTTCCGAAATGATTTCTTGGCTCGTTGAATTATGCAGGCCATTTTTTACAATTCTCACAATTTGACGTTGGCTGTTTGAACACAGGAAAGCGCAGAAAGTACAAAGCACACGACTTCGCCTGCAATACGTGGCGTCCTATTTGTGGGTTAAATATAAATTGTTGACGCTTTGTGCTTTTGTCTTGGCTGGTTTTTCCGAAACACTTGCGTAAACCTACTTCATGTTGATTGGAATTATACAACATGTTCAATAATTCTATAATCCTAATAGGGTGGTGCTATTTCTCGAATAGAAATAGATGCCTACACATATTGACAGCTATTAAGTACACAAGATTCTAGCTGTATCAAAACGCTTGCGTTGTGGTTTATAATTTGGAGAGTTAGCTGGGCGGAAATACAAAAATCCTACAACGCCAATAGCAACACAAATTAATTTCGTTAAATTAGCAGTGCCATCAAACATGGAATAAGACGTGAAATTAAACTATGCTGATATTGTACAGCCACGTGTGAGGTCTGATATGTCAAAGTCATATTGAATTTACCTTTAGGGGACGACATATTGGTGCAGAAGTTAAATGCAATTTACGATGTAAGATGAAATAACTTATTTAGCTTTACTTGAGCAGCAACAGCTATCAGTTCATTGTCAAGGCGCACCCATTTCTTGTTAATATTATTGGGTATAATCTGACATAAATTAACTTATACCAAACCTAGGTTTTTCTTCAGTGCAAATTTAGCGTCCACTTCCTATTCCAGGCGAACATACCTACCACTGCCCAAGCTCAAATTACAAAATCGTTGTTGTGATTCGGCTGAGACATGAAATGAGAAACTCGGAAACAAAAAAAAGTCGTCACTGAAGATGGTCTGTGGCAATCTAAGCAGACCTATATTGCAACCAATACAATTTGTTTTTACGTGGCGTTTGGTCTGTGTTCGAGAAGAAAGATGATGTTTGGAGTTTGATAGTTCGAAAGTGGGAGAAATTGCTAGGCGGTTGCAGGTGGAGAGATATGACGGATGATGGAGAGAGGTGATCGGCTAACTTGCAGCGGTGGCCTAGCGTACGTAGCAATCTGATGTGTGTTTGTCTTGAGCGTATGCTAGTCCTGCTGCTCTGGAGAGTAAGTAGTAAGCAGTCAATGCTAGCTCCTTACTCTTTCGCTATGGGTAATTAAAAACGACATGAAATGGGTTCATACAAATGTTTCGGATAAACCAGTCAAGACGATGTTACAAAACGTCATATTATTATATTTTACCTGCAAATAATACGCCATGTATAGCAAACAAAAGCATTTGCTTATGTACTTTCTCCATTTTCCTGCATTCAAACTGCCGACGTCCAATTGTGACAAATGTAAAAAATTATTCAACGAGCAAAGAAATCACTTCGGAAATACACGATAAGGAGACTGGTTGCATGGCAAATACAACTGGGAAATGTGGCATCAAAAAAACATGTCAGTCTTTTGTTCCATACTCATTGTTAGAAACTTTTTAACATTTTCTAAGAAACATGAAACAGGTTTCAAATTATGCAAGGGCTAGTGTAGACATACCAAGTGAAAGACCCGCATTTTCAAAATGAACTTCTATTTAATTTTTCCTTCATTTATTAACGTTTGCTTGTAGAATGTGCCCTCATCGGCACCAATGACATTTTCATTTATTGGGCTTGATGAATGTGCGATTAGACAAAATTGCAGCAAAATGTTTTGTGAATATTCTTTTAAATATAAATGTGACCATTTCGTTCGTTTATTTAACGTTTTTCTCAATTTCCATGCGTTCAGTTTCCAGTTCTCGATTTCTTCGGAGATATTTACAGGAAATTTGCATTCTCTTTCAAGCAAATCCACACCACTGAAACATTCGTTTCACAAGTGACGTGGTTGGATTTGAGATGAGCTAGCGTTCAGGCTTTCAAGATTGCGAACATTTTAGCCGTGGTTTAAACTGCTTTATGTTACTTCTTTGCTTTGTGCATTGTATTAAAGCAATTACGTAAACGGACTACTAAAGCAGCTATAACAGCAAGTACCAGAGACCACGAAGCAGGAGAATTTATTAAACAGACTCCCAAGAGAGACCGACCAAAATGCAAAGAGCAGTCAGCGCTGATTGTACTAATGCTTATGTATGTGCATTGACATCGGCATACGCCGAATTTTTATATATACTAATTTGTATGCATTTAAAATTATTGAAATTTTGTTCGTTGCGTAAAGCTCCGACCAATCCCATCCCCGTACGCCACCATAACCCCGTACGCCACCATAACCCCGTACGCCACCATAACCCCGTACGCTGCGGCGCACCCCATACACCCATCCTACTGCGTTACGTATTTAATGGATCGCCCCTTATTATCGACGCAAGTAACAATTTTCTGTGGTTTCCTGCTTAGATAGTCACAAGGTTTGACTTTCTCCTGTCTCCAAAACTCTTCTCATGTCAAAGGAACGGCATCTTGTAATCTGTTTTGCGCGCCGGCATAACGCGCAATATATTTGAATAGAGTATTTTGGATATATTCCAAAATTTGACTTGTAGTCTTTATATCAGCAAAGCGCTTTTGCAGAAATGAAGCATATGTGTTATTGGTTTAAATATTCATCGCATATTCAAAATGTAAGGCAATTATTATCATTAATATCACGAAATATGTGCTAGGTGTCGAAATGTGCACGTGCAAGTCGCCTGCAATCCAAAGTATGATTCCTCATATAATTGAGCAAATTACGTTCTCAAGTTGAACTGAAATTAATAGGCAACGTCTGCAAGTCAAATGAACATTTTTAGTTTTTAATGAAATTCAGCAAGCCACGTAATTTACGAATACGTTTGCATGGTTTATTTATTCGAATATTTCAGAGTATCCATAATTTACATGTGAGCGTATATAATTTATTATGTGCAATATAATTCCGTTCCGCACTATACTGATTTTGTGTTGTATTTCAACAAAGCTAATGTGATGGTTTTTTCGACCATGAAATGCATAATTACCAAAGACGTACCTATTTCGTAAAAGTTGTCAGAGCCGAATCGTATCTCAATCGGCTGCAAGGCCTTGACAACACACCTAAACACCCGTATATCTATCTTTCCGAATTCCGTTACTCTACCTATGTTTAGGATTACAAATTTTCTACCTAAAGCCGTAATAATATTTTTGCTCATTTCGTTTACCTTACCAGGGAAATAGTATCCAGCCACCATAACACCATACAATGCTGGAACAACATAAACTACAGTCAATTTTACGGCCAGCGATGCAGATTTTCTGAAACCTGGATCCAACACAATCGCGCCAAACATTATTCCAATGATCATGACAGTCGTCTGAAACCTTAGTGCCAGTTTCTCCTTAAAGCATTCATTTACCAAATTGGTACACAGGCGCAATCGGTTGTAGTTGTTTACGGAGCTTCTGAATTTATCTGTGCTTATCCGAAACGGGATGACGCGTTGTTCCTTTGTAAAGTCGCAATATATTTGTCTAGTCAGCTGGTAAAGAATTAGATAGCTGCCAAACATGCCCTCATAGGCAATCAGGGAACCTACCGTCGTAATGATGGTCAAATTCCAGATTCTGTAAATTTTTATTGACACGCTGAATACCATGAAAGCAATGGAGTAGACGCCATGGTCCGTCCCGCACACAGCTGCTGTGATGGGCTCGTATTCCTCAGATGCAATTATGAAGCTGAATACAGGTAATCCGCAAGTTGATACGATCGGAATGCAAAACAAGAAGCATTTCAAAAGCACACATGAGTTTGCGGTCGGCAGTGAATATGTTGTGTTGAACGCGTCAGCAAACTCTTTTGACTTGTCCAGGATGAAGCTGTAGATGATGAATCCGACCATGGCCGGAATTAACCATAATGCCAGTACCACCTGCGTATTTCCATTTAGACAAATCCTTCCCTCATGTATATCGTTGATGATCAGGACAAACTGGATCATGCTGAACAAATAATTCATCCACGCGATCAGTGTGAAAAACACTGTACGCTTTGTATCATCTCTCGTCTGAATCAACGGCCGATCGGAGTCGGCAAAGGAGCAAAACACTGACATGTTTTTCGTTGCTAAATTGCCCAGTTGTACTTGCCATTCAACCAGTCTCCTAATCGTGTATTTCCGAAATGATTTCCTTGCTCGTTGAATAATGCACGCCATGTTTTTACACTTTGTATAATTTGACGTGGCTATTTGAATACGGGAATGTGAAGAAAGTACTAAGCAAACGACTTCGTTTGCAATACGTGGCGTACTATTTGCAGGTAAAATATAATTAGTTGACTTTTTGTTCTGTTATATTGACCGGTTTATCCAACACAGTTACACAAACCCATTTCATGTCGTTTGAAATTACCCAACATGTTCAGTAATTCCGTAATCATGATATCTACGTGGCATTTGTCGCATAGAAGTAGGTGCCTACACAAACTGACAGTTATTCTGTAAACACAAATCTAGCTGCATCAATATGTTTGCGTTGTGGTTTATAATTCGAAGAGCTAACTGGGCGGAAATATTAAAATCCCACAACGTCAATATCATTTCAAATTAATATCTTCAAATCATCAGATCAATCAAACATGGAATAAGACCTAAAATTAAATTCTGCTGCCATTTTACTTCCACGTGTTCGGTCAGATATGCCAAAGACATATTAAATTTATTTCAAGGGGATGATATATTGCTCAAATAGTAAATATTATTTACATGAGCTGATGCAATAAATTATTTTAACTTTACTTGTACAACAACATCAATCATCTCATCAACAGGGCGCACCAATTTCTTGTCAATATTTTTGGACATGGTCTGTCATATACAAAATTATATCAAATCGACATCAGTGGAAATTTAGCGTCCACTTCCTGTTCCAGGCTAGCATACCTACCCTGCCCAAGCTCAAACTGTGGAACCGTTGCTGCGATTGGTCGTAGATATAATATGAGATACTTGAGGTCAAAATAGGTCGCAATTGAGGGTGGCCTACGGTCATCTGTGCATATATATATTGCGATCAATTCAATTATTTTCAGTAACAGTTATAAACACCAGAACAGTATTTGAGATGTAGACTAACTTCCTACAGTGCGAGTTAAAACAAATTTTGATTCTACTGTTGTGATATTAGAACGTGCTGATGTAAGGAAAACATATATTGTTTCGGGAAGCAAAGTTTATTGGCGACTTTCGTTCTAGGACGGTAAATTGAATAGTTTTGACTTTACTTGAACACTAAAGTAAAATAATTGAACATGCTATATCTTAGTTATGGGGAAATTGGTTTTGTGGGCTCCCTTTGAAGGCGAAAAATCAAAACCTGTCGTGGTGGACCTCCATTCTTAAGTATGGTTTGAACGGTTTCTTTCCGGGAAAAACGAAGGGAAAGCGCATCAGTTGTCATTATGATTTATCATATTCTATTTCCGAGATTATCGTTCCTACAATGTGTCGTCACTGAATTTTGGATGCTTATGAATGGCGGTCGTATTTGAGACGTCACAAGACTTTACACAAAATTGATATAAGAAATGGTTTCACGGTTAGCACTGACCAGCGAGTTCAAACAAGCAATTTATTCATGCAGTTGCGCAGCGTTTTGGTGTACCCCGTATTTTTAATTTTTCATTAGCAATTTATAAAAAATGTATCGTCGCTTATGTCCCACAAGGCAGGAGCATAATCGTTGCACAGGAAAAGAAAACATGAACTATTACTGATGTAGATGCTCTCTTTCCAGTAAGTTCAATGGCGAATGCGGTTCGACGACGTCCTAGAAAGGAGGCTATATACAGTGCATAATGCACAATCGTTATATATTCTAATAACATGCTTTATATGTAGATGACCAATGCCTTCTTGTACGAACGCGGACGTCAACAGCACTATTGAAGCTAACATTCGTGTTTGCTCTACGGCAAATAGTATTAGGAATTTAAGTAAATAGTTCATGTGGTATCGTCATTTTTAACAGGTTGAACACCCAGCATAATGTAGCATGGTGCGGCTACGGTTCAGCTACTACGGTTACCATAGATTTGAAACGACAGCCGCGTGACGGTTTGACGAAAGTAGCCGGTTGATCAATTTAGTTCTAGCTATCCTGTCTGTGATTATCGCTATAAGATAATTTCGGGTAAGGAAGGGCAAAAAATAAGTTCAAAATGAGATGTATAAAATAAAATAATAAGATTCAGCGTGTTGTGATGTTAATGCGGCTAGGAGAAGTATTTAGAATTTACGGACCTAATTAAACGTGAAAAATGCTGTGGTAGAAAAAACCAGTGACAATACCTATAGAGCAAAGTTACGTGGCAGATGTGCCAATTTATATTTACGTATGATACAGGAAGTAAGTTTGATATAGCCGACTTTCGTCCATTATGTTAATTGCTATCCTGTCGCTTTATCGCATAAGTAAATATATCCCCAGTGAAAAGACAATAAATGTTTGATATCCAGTGCTAGCGACATTCGTTTGAAGCAAAAGGGAAGTGGCCGAAGAATTGACGGTGATATCGAGGGTAATATTCTACACGTGCCGGACATTTAGTGGGATTAAATCGACAGCAACGGAAATTCTAGTCCTCATATAAAATACGCAGATGAATTTCATATAGAGCAACGACAAAATGTCATCTCATATACCTTCGCATGGTGTCAGAAAATTTTTCGGTTTTGTTGAACGGAAAACGGAATGGAGTTAGTGATTTGTTAACGTCCGTCAACATGTTGTTAAAAATTTGAGTTACCGATCATTTCGGATTATAATGCACTTAAAAACCAAAGTTTTTTTAACGAATCTTGAAGAAGCAAAACTGCCAATATTACTGGATTATAATTGCATTTCTATTAGGAGATAAGATTATTAAAAATAACGTTTGACAATTCAAACGCTGTACTTTTTCTGACGGCGACTTTGGAAAGCGTTGGCCTTGCGGCCCCAACATTGAATCATACGGAAGCATGGCAAACAATTTATGAAGATGTGGTAGCGACTCTACAAATCGAGCCATTTAATCTTCAAGATGCATTTATTAGTATTTCTTCGGGGTGTCGTTAAACCGATGATTTGGCTGATCCAAATATCCGTGGCTCACTCCAGCTTCAGCGCAAATTCGCAGCTAATTCCATTATCATCATTTGGTGCTGAAACACACGATATTTATAATTATGCTGAAGCTAAAAGTCAATGGCTGACGGCAATCGCTAACGAACGTACCAGGGAAGCATTTGTCCTTAACGAAGCAATAGAACATCTCCAATCCCATCGCACGTTCACAGTTATTAGCAACTATATGGGATTAGACCTGGCCGAACTCGAAAATCCTTCACTTGTTATAAAACCGATGCCATTTGTTGTTGGAGACGTCAAATGGTGGAATCATAAACTCGTATGGCTTCGAAAGCGCATACCGTACTGCAACAATTCCTGCTATGACGTCGCTACAAATTGCCAACGATTTAAATTTCTTAACGCAAAACCTACCCAAGCGAATATAGACTACTGTCTTGGGTTGGATCATTTCTATTTGGCATCGTCCAGCAAACAATGGTACTAGGTGATACATGTGGATTTATTGTTTCCGGTTGAAATAATTCCACATATTTTAGATCACAATATTCGCGTGTTTCGATACAACATGGCCACCACTGACTATGAGACATTCTTACAAGCCTCATCACCGCATATTCATATTTTGATTGGCGATGACCACAACTTTCTTCATGAGTCTCCTGCGTCATTGGTTCAGTGGGCGGAGAGCAAAGTGATAAGTATACACGGATGGAGATTGCATGGACCAACAAATTCCCACGAGGTTCTAATCTATATGGCGGTGCAATTGAACAAAGCCAGGGTTAGGAGGGTTCACTTGCTCTTGCCATGCTATAAGGTAAACTGCGTCAATACACTCTCATTTAGTTTGTTTCAATTTAAAGGCGTTCTATCCCTGGAGAAAGTTAAATCCAGATTATTATCTGCACATAATGTGCAACACGTTTGGAGAGGTATCCACAAAAGTGTAACGGATACACCGTTTATGAAAGGCGTCAGAAACCACCTGGCAAGCTGCAAAATACTAGGTGGTCTGACGAACTTGGCGGTGATGAATGGTGTTGAGGACAAGTTCGAAATGTTCCAGCAGAGAATTGCGATCGCACTTCAGACGCTCATGGAAAATTATTCATTCTACATGGGAGATGACATGTCATGCCAAAACGGGGATTTAATGAAAGAGAAATTTAGCTATCACAAGAATTCTCCGTTTACAATCTTAATGCAGTTTTCCGACACGCCACGAAGCATTGCTCGCAAGCGCTATGATCATACTTTTTCGGTGGAGAACTGGCTAATGGGCTTAACAATTGTTACCTGCGGACGCAGGGGCTTATCCGGTTTACCTTTCCATGAGCTATATAATGTATACTATAAGTATATATGGATTTGTATCGGAGTTACAATTGTCGTCTTAGCAACAAGTCTAGGAGCAGCTGATTGGGCCAACAATGCCGCGGACCCTTCTAAACGTCCGCATAAGTTTAATGTTGTGGACCAGTTAGTTTACCTATCTAAGGGACTGTTGGAGCAGGGCGACCCATTTTCAGCTCAAATGATAGTGGATCCGTCATTGCGATGGATTGTTGTGGCATACCTCCTAAGCTCACTTGTCCTCAGTACTGCCTATAAAAATAACAACGTTTACAACATGATTGTTCCTCGGGAGCCTCTATTCTACAAAACATTTAAGCAGCTGCAGCAATACAATTTTAGTATCTTCACGAGGGCATCTACCGTTTCCGCTGATCTTGATGCTGACAAGCCCAGCAATTCCCCGCATTATCTATTCGCAGAATACCTAATCGTTGAATCAGAAATTGAGGAATTAAACTATAAATACTAATTGAATCAAATGGATTCTGAAACGGCTGAAATAATGGCACATTCTCAATTACATCCAAATATGTCCGCTTTAATACAGCGTATTCAGAGTGCACTGGGGTCAATATTTAGAACTGATTATGACATTCGCGAAAGATATGACACGAATTCAGCAACCACTGTTGGCATTGGAGATGAGGTGCTGAAGCTATTGCGGAGAGTGGAGGCGAGTTGGTTCGAATGTGAACTCAAAACATGCAACAAAAGTTCAGCCATGCTACCCGAGTATCTTAGTCACCGCTTCGTAGCAAATGTAAAGCGTTCCGTGGAGCACTTGGATATTTCAATTGTGGACGATGTGTTCGGAGAAATGAATTTGGATATCGACATAACCGGGTATACTCCGCCTTATTTTCTGCAGAGATTGAGCTACTTTCGCCAATCTCATATTCTTCAGTGGGCAATTAACAGTGCCCATTCGAATGGCACTCAAGATGTTGCTAGTTCGCCGCCTCCAAAGGCTGCATCTCTAAAAGGAAATGTGCGCTTGGTTTTTATTGTGCACATATTGGGATTGGCTGCGTCTGTTGGATGCTTCGTCGTTGAGAATAGAACAAGGACTATACTAGTATTTACGATGATGGTCCTATTTACGTTTAGTTCAATTTGGAGTTTGCTTAAACATGCATGTTCTTTTCTTGTTGTCCGCTTCAGAAAATCGAAAATGTATTGCTGGAAAAGTACATCTATAACTTGCATTGATAACTAATAGAAAACGCGTAAACGATTACATTGCCGAAGCATGAAAGCCTGTACGACACACGTACCACTAGGCACCACCACAGTTACAATTATTGATACTCAGTTGCTATGCCATTTCGAGTACACGATAAACTTCCAAGAATATATCAGCATATTAGGTTTTGCGACCAGGTGTACCGTAGCATAAGGATGGTTCTGAAGCAATTATCATAAAACGAGCAGTTTTGGCGTCATATTCTCGACCAAAATAATGGTTTTTTATTTAAATTTGGGTGGAAGCAATGCAAAGCAAATTCAGCGTCATTGACGTAACTTTGAATAGGGCTGCAATAAAATAATTGTAGTACTAATGTGTTACCATTTAATTAATTAAAGTATGCGCTACTAGTAGCTTTGAAGAGTTTGGAAAATGTTTACTTCACTACCCCTAATAACTTTTAACGTTTACAGTTTTGGTGTGACAAACAAAATCGATTTAAAATAGGTTTAGAACATAACCGTGATAATACGACTCGTCAGCATTTGATCGCCATTGACCCGCATTATGGTACAACAGCTTAAATGAGCAAAATACTTACCCAAATAAAGTAACCAGTATGATCTCTGCAGCATTTTTGAGATCCCCTAACTTACTCAAAATTTATTTTGATGTTGCATATTTCACCGGGTTTAGTCCATTCAGATTCGCAGTTAAAAACGACCAGTATATTCTTGTATCGAGTTGGCTTCAAAACGTGTTCTGTGGCGTGGTTACATTGTTGTCGTTTTTCTGGATAATAGAAAGCCCGCGTCGCGCAATTTTTGAGACACATGTAACAAAGAGCCCAGAATATTTCCTTGATCTTGTCTTTACCCTTGTGTCACGGTGGCTTAAGATCCTCTACTGGAAAGTAGTATGGCTAGATCGGACGAAATTTCTTGGCATTGTAAATTTTCTTCTGGGGAGTCAACTGGTGAAAGCGAATGCTTCGAACCGTTCGGTTGCATTGAGGGAGTATTGTGTGATCATAATATTTCCAATACTGGAAACCATCGTTAAAACCGCTGATTGTTTTGGATTCATTGGAAACGCTAGTTATGACAAGTGGAACGTTAAGGAGTGGATGTCGAATATCGTGGAACGTGGTAAATACAATTACTTTCAAGGCTCAAACCAGAATAGCAGTCAGGAAGTTACAATTAGTGGCCTGGAATGTAGCACAATCTTTGGCATTCTGTCCCTTTCAGGCTATTTTGCCAGGTAAATCATTCTAGTCTTGCAAATTATTTGTCGTTTTGGGTTGATTTTGGGATCATGGCGAGTAAATTGTTAACGTGTTTCAGGCGATTTATTAGCATGTACACGGAAACTATGTTACTATTTTCTGTTCTCTCGCTTTGGATTCACGTCACCGCTTTCCTTAAAATGTTAACATCTGATGAATATGCTGACGGGCACGCTAGCTTAGAAACTGGAAATATAAAAATGCATAGCAATTGGAGAACGACACGACAATGTTACGATGATTTGAGTCAGCTAGCTAAACTTCTAAATGAAGCGGTTGGATCCCTCGTTCTCTATTTCCTGATTGATACCATAATGTACTACTCAACTGGATTTGAGGATGTATTCATCAAGATGGCAAAGGAAAGAAACATTTTGGACGTGTCAACAATCGGATTTTACATATTGTATACTTACACTATTCTACTCTACGCAGCCGACATTCCACATCAGGTAATCCACAATGTTTGTCCTACAATTTATTATTTTGGTTTCTTATGCCTGAATAATATATTATGTTGACGGCACTTTCAGATGACAAAACTGACAGATTGGTTGTCCATGGAACGGAATTTTAAGAAAATACCAGCAGTGGAAGTAAATATGATTGTGCACGATATTGATAGCCACGTCGTGTCGATCAAAGGTGGAAACACATTTCCTGTGACCTATTCTACGTTGGCTAGCGTAATTTATTAATGAATATACCCACCTATTTTATTAATTTTACTTCATACAATGTGCTGTCACATTGGTACATTCAGTAATTCCTATGTACATTTTACTTTGCAGATATTGAGTACTACCGTGACATACTTCATTATTTGTCTGGTGAACTAGAGACGAATCTATGGTCCAACAATTCAAGAAATTTTAAAATTAACACGAACATCATAGGAAACTATAATATTTATCACGTGGAGAACAATGGGTATCGGCAATTTCTTCAGCAGTTCATTAATCGCGTAGTAAATCTAAACTCAGTGTATACCGTCAAATAATCTAGATTGCATTTATTGCATATGATGAAGGTCGGGAATTCACTTAAATACCCCATTAACCTAGAACTTGAAGTCCAAGCGAAAACATTCACCTTAAATCATCAGTATTACGCAATGGCGTTCATGACAACTATACAAATTATTTCATAATCATCCGCAATACATATCACGATTGTTTTTGTGCATTAACCGATGTCATCCAGACCTTGAATTCTGTCTACGATAACGGTGCAGCGTACATCGATAATGTTCCAAAACAGCGCAAGTGGTAAGCAGTCTCAGCCAAATAAAGAAAGCATTGTAAGCTGAATAAACAAAGTGAAAATTCATTTCGTTGGGCGTAGTAATAATTGATAATAGGTAATTCTATATTTCGCAATATTTGTATACTGTAGACTAGCAAAAAAGTAAACAGGCTTGCAATTACTAAGCATATAATCGTAAGTGCTGGTGCTATTGAATACTGGGTACAATTTCAGCGTAATGTAGCGACAACTGATACAATTTTAAATATGCCAGTTGGACCACAACATATTGAATTACAGTATTACAATTTCTTTCGAATCTGCGCACTATTTATAGTTAAATTTTGAACATTTCGTTGCGAGCTCATATACTCTTGACTCACAATTGGAGTTGCGTCTGGGAACTTGATTTCGTCTCAACTTTAACTCGCTCTCAAATATACTACCTAGAAAAATTTCCCATTATTAATTTTTCTCCAACGTAATATGTCTAGACACAGTAACTACGTAAATCAAAAAAATATTCAAACAAAGTTCATCTTCAGACTAGTTGTCTGAGAAAACAAAAACCCGGAGAACTCTCACAAGATTGAAAAATAATATAAAAACCAATCAACTGTCACGACTATCAGTAGGCATCCAAAATACAATCATCCGACAAGGATACATTAATTGCAATAAATGCAATTATAGCAAAAAAGAGACATAGTGATTGCAAATGTCGCCATCAAAATAGTATAGTGCTCTCTAGGCATCGAGCGTCACGAGTATCCGCTTTCCCTTGACATAACATGAGCAGCATTTCATAATGCTTGGTCAGCTGCATTCTCATGCACAACTCCTAAGCAGTACAGCGCTCCATTTGTGAGAAGCTTACTTGAGACATTGTACTTTGGCTGCAATCTGGAGTGAAAGGAAATATGGAAGTGCTTAAAATATACGCATGGCGTCCTCCAATTTCAGCAATTCCAGAAGCTTTTATAATGTAATTTTCATAGTAGCCAAGGAGAAGCGAAGGTCTCATATTGTCCCCAAAAACCCAACATGACAAGCATTCAGCCATGGGATATGGGTTTTACTTCTACATTTCAATCATCACCTTAATATTATCGACCACCTGGGTCAATCCAACACCATCGGACAGAAAGGAAAATGAATACGAGTACACAATTTCAGGAGTGGATTTCCCGGCGGCAAAAAAGTGGTGGCACCATAGAGCCAGTCCGAGTAATTATGGTACATTTTATCCTTTCCCAAAATTTGACGATAAAGGATATCCATACATTTTAAATTTCCATAGTATGATTGAAATCTTTGGAAAGTTGAACTGTTTGGTGGTGGTTGATAATTATCGGGGCGTTGACATATATACAGCCACCCCAGTACTGCTGCGAATGCATCAAATAGCGGTTTTGAAGGTTGCTAATACGATGAATGAAAACTCGATGATGAATGATTGATGACCGGGATCTGAACTTGATATGGGTGCCAAAAGGCGCCCTGTCTCGAAACGAGACTATAAAGAAGCGCGGGTCAATTGTGCATTGCTTGCAGAATGAGACGTCAAACTTGTCCAAGAGAAAGAAAGTTGCTGACGACATATTCAAACTGAGGGAAATTTGCACGCGACTGGACTATTTCCGATTTTCGGTTTCCACGAAACCTTGGAATTGTCGGGTGCAAGTAGAACCATTTCCGCTAATGTCGATGGCAAGCAAAATATCAAGTCCTGTATTTTGGTACGACATTTCGCACGAAACTGCTTTATTCAATGCAAGTGAACCCTCCAGTGTTCCCCAATTACATATTATTATGTACAAAGTCACTCCATACTTCAGCTTGATGCCAACAAACAACTTGATTGATTGGCAACAGGCGCGTGTTGAGAAAAACCGTGATCTTGTCGAATTTGAATACGAGCCAATCCTGTCCACAAGATCATTTATTGCGGTTGAAGTTATGGAAGTCACTCAAACTTGCTCAATTCTTGCTAAATGCTTATCCCTTATTGCTAGCATGTATATGTTTGAGCCCTGCAATGAATGCAAGTCTTACTTGCTGCAATTTGCACCGTTACATAAACAAACGTTTACAACTTTCGAGCAATTCACGTCAGTAGCGCAGCCGAGACAATCGGCTCGGCCTAAACATCTCCTCTTTTGGAGTCTACAAGAATTTGCTGACAGCAACATACACCACCGGGATTTTGCAAAAATACTACAGCACCTACTGATGTGCAGCAATCATCTAGTGACAGAGTCCGGCATGAGCAGTTCAATAATAAATGCCCCATTCAACAGCACAGGAGACAAGGTGTACCATGCACTGGCTCACCTAATCCAAATAATGATGGGTAATTTCACATTTAGGATTCACAAAACGGGTTACTCTGAAGTGCTCTGCACCAACGGTCGAAAAATTTACGAAAATGGCCTGTATGGTACCAATACGAACAAGGCGAAAAAGATATTCATGCAAGTTGGCGTAAACTCATATAAGAATAGTCGATTTCGACCACTGAGTCTGCCCGAAAGGATATCAAATGTCCGATTTGTCAGCTGCGGCGGATACCGAGGAAGACGACCACTCGCCTTTGCCGAGTTGGTCAATATTTATCGCGCAAGTGTTTGGATACACTTGGCTATCATATATTCAGTAATTTTATTCATTATGAACAAACATGTTAGCTGCGATGGTTACTGTAGTCCAGAAATGATTGGTCTTCTGAAAGTATTGATTGAGCAAGGCGACCCATTTCGATAATGCGTTGTAGATAATGCAAATCTCAGATCCGCTATTGGCTTTTACATGCTGATGGGGATAGTTTTGAGCAACAGGTACAAAAGCACAAATGTGTACAACATAATTGAACAACGCAACACAATTCCGTATGAAAAGTTTGCGGAGCTTGTTGAAAATAATTTCTCCGTTTACACCAGAACGGCAATACTGAAGGTGCTTACAACCACACATTTATCGCCACTGAGAAAAATGATAAATAAGAGTTATACGACCTCTACAAAGCCCAACAATACAACTAGACAAAATATCATTACACCTCATGGATTAAGCGTGGAGAATCGTAGCCGAGCCGTCATCGCATCCTCCGAGGTATTTGAGTGGCACACTGCAGCGGGAATACATGAAAACGAGATGTGGAGCGTAATAGCAAACTACTCGAAACTGCATCGTTCCCTTCTCGCCGCGACCGAGAGAGCCTATGAATCTGTACCTGGCCGACGCCTATTCGCAGCGGAGAATACGATGGAAGTTGTTGGAATAATTTCCAAGCTTATATTTGGAGAATCATACAAGAAGCACTTGGAGGAAACACAGACCTGGCTATGGCTGGCAGAAGAAGTACTGGTCACAAATGAAATTAGCCATTGTAACCGAGTCGCACTGGTACTGCCAGAGGAGAGGGCTTATGCGGTTGGTCGACAGCTACAAACAAATAAGCGTCAAAATGTGTACGTCGGAAAGGAAACATACTCCAACGTATCTATTACACTGACTCTCTCTGGATGGATGGATCAGTCTGTGCTCTTGCGACGAAAGTATATCATTGAATCAGGAATGTGGGACTGGTGGCCAAAGCTGATATATGATGCCGGAAAATTCATTTTAGATGACAAAGTACCATTGAAGGAACCGAATATGAGTGGAAATATACAGCTGCAATTTGTATTGCTGGGCGGTGGGCTACTGGTTTCGTTGGCGATACTTATCTGTGAGATCCTACCGCGTGTGATTCAAAATATTCGACAATGGATTACAGTTGTAGGTACCTGGATTAAATATCGCATCACAGTGTTGTATATGGAGGTACGTGCACGATGCATTCAGAAGAAGAAATTTGCTGGTCGGCATTGCGTTGTAGCAAAAAATTAGTAGGATACTAAGGCGCTTTGTTACATTTGTTCATCAATTTAAGTTGCATCGATTGAAAGTTGCACCAGTACCAATTCCATCCACTATCAACCAATCTATCTAGGAATTATGTAAACTTATTTGTACTTTCTAATCCATCATGCAAATAGGGAGGAGGGAAATTTGAATTTGTCAAATCAAATCGTTGGTTCCATCAATGACTTGGTTGATGTATTGATACAGTTGCATGCTCTTGCGTGGTGCAATGCAATAATGCACTGCATTAAAACCTTTGTTATGCATAAACTCTTCGAGCTTTTAACGATTACTCATATGAATTGTAGAAACAGCGTTACTTGAGTATTACAATTATAGAGTACTGTAACCACTAAAAAATCAACATTTATGCGAAGTAGGCCATACAATATATTATTAAATTTAGATGTTCCAACAGCGTTCACAGCTTGAATAAATCTGTGAGGTAAATAAAACTTTAATTTCATTGAATCAAAAAAGACACTGTAAAATGTAAATAATGTGCACTTTAGAATGTTCTATCAAACATTGTAGTATGTTAATTTACTTAGTTAATATATGCATATTTGTACTATAAGTATGGGAATAAATTACCTTGTGATTGAAATAGTTAAATGCACCATTGGAGTTGTGGATTTAATAATTAAAGTGTGATTAATTGTGGATTTGCTTCAGACGAAAAATATTGCTATGCTTGTGACACTGCAGAACAAATAACTTTGTAGCAAATGCATCCGCGATGAAACCAATGTGTCTATGCTAATGTTGTTATCTACACTTATTAAGACATCTGTTGTGTTCATATAAATCATTGAGGATTTGTGTTATGAAATACAGTGGGGTTGAGCTATAACTATATTAATCATATAATATATTCCTACATCTCCGAATTATTTTAGAGATAGTCACTGCATCGGCTATTATTGTATTTCGTCACCAAATGAATTGAAGCTAGTCCAGCTAGACGCACATGCTGCAGACGGACACATTGGTCCGCATATTAAGTGACGGCATTGTGCTCAACAATACGTTTTATTGCTGATGTACTCCGTTGTTCACGATACAAATTGTTGACGTTTCAATGTCAATAAGAGAACCTTAAGATATAAACTCGGTGACTTTTGTAACGTAGATGAAAATTGCAATTCGTATTCCTGATCCGCGTGAAGTATATTTTTGCTCCTCTAATTTTAGCGATTAATTCAACACTGTCGTATAAATCGACGGTGTCTTCAAGTCTAGCTCACCACTTTTTATACATTTTTATCGCCACTGTGACTGCGCTAGCTAATGAATAGTAATGGCTCGTATATGAACACACTGCGACTGTTACTGGGTCCAGATTGTAACTGAGTTTCCAGTGGTCGGAGAAAATATTGTGTTTAGAACGTGAGCAAATTCCTTGTATTTTGTGCTGATGAAGTCGTATGTGGTGGAGCTCAGCTGCGCATAAAGAAGCCAGTAAACCAGCATGACAGGCATCTTTCCGATCAATGTGATCCTACCGGACTATACGTGGTCTATGTAATGAACCAACAGGACCATGTTCACAAACTTGTGGACGTGTCCGAACAAACTAGATTGCCGTATATATTTCGGATCGTAATGTACATCAATCAATCGAGTTGCGTCGTCACTGATGCAAACTATTATCGAGCTTTGTGTTGACACATTAATGAGCCTGAGTTGCATGCTAATTCGTTTGCGGAGAAAATTTACACACCTATGCATTTATATAGAAAGGTTTTCATTGAATCTCAATGGTATGATATTCAGTTTAGAAACAAGGCTCGCGGCAATTGTACTCTACAAACGAGCATCCATTACTAAAGCTTCGGCTTTGCCACAAACTCTTTCCGGTGAAAGCAGCAACAGGGAAAAGAAGAAGCAGGTAAATTTTGCTGTTTCGGTATAAATTGGTAGGTTTGAGAGCTGGTAAGTTACAGCTTTTGGAAACGGTAGAACAGGGCTTTGTACGCAATGAGACGGCTCCCGTTCTTCAGCAGCGCATAAAATGTTCCATACTGAAATATTACATGCGAGTTGGCATTCAGCAGCTTAGCTGCTATATAAATTGTAATGCCTACGTTATTGACTACTTTGAGACGGAATGCTTGGTGCCATCGGAATTTACAGCCTTACCTACATGAGTAAATTATCTCACTGACGTACACACGCTATTGTCATACTAAATGGGAGAAATTTAACTTAATAAATCATGTTGGCCGGCCTACTTGTTGGTCCTTATTTTGAAGTGTTTATTTAAATACAATACAATCGTCGCCCACGTTTGACTCGATGATGGTGCATGCAATTCATTGTACTAATTTGTAGTTCATTTGGAGGACATGTGTGTTTTTGCGAAATTGTATAGATGTCATATTGTTAAGCTAAACATTCACTGACTAAAAAATTTGGTGGTATTGTTACCGCGTCATTCCTCGTTACAGTTATGTATTTCGTAAACTATTCACAATAGTGAAACTATTGTTAAATTTCTTCTTGTGAATGTATCCAAATGATACTTTATTATTGTTAGATTGAAAAATGGGAATAAGCTTGGTTCGTGACTTTTTATATGCACTGTGCGATCCTGAATGTGAATGATTTTTTTATATCAACTAATTCGTCGATTTATATTATACGTCACTTGCAGATCATACAAGCAAATATTGCACTCCACAAATGTGTTTCCGTTACTGAAGCGTCAGCCAGGCCAGAAGCGCATTCAGGTGAAAGCAGAAAAACAAATAAGTAGCTGGTCGAACTTTTGCACTTTGTTGAACAATGCACTGGAAGCTGGCATCATAATGGAATTTATTTTTGCTCCCGAACACCAATTTATTTTTGAAACTAAACCAGCACTCTCCTTACAAGTCCAGCGATAACGTCAAACCGCTGCGTGGATTGAGAGCTGTAAAGTTGCCGTTTTTGGAAATGGAATGCTAGGACATTGTACTCAAAGAAAGGATTCCCTTCTTTAGCAGCGTACAGAAAACTATCACATTGAAAGCTCAGATGCAGAGGTAAGTTTAACGGCGAAGGCAGCGTTTCGTTACTAATTTCTCGGTGTGCAATGTACAAGCTGCTGTAGTTATGAGACATTGTGTTTCATGCGATTGGAAAATGCAAACGCACTTAAACGAGTTTACAATATTCTCTGCATATACCGTGTAAGTACCTATTAGCTGGCTGTGGTAAGACAATCAATATGAAGGGAAACTAATTCATTGACTTTTGTTTTACAACTTGGTATTATATGTATGCAGAAACCACATGATAACGATGCGGATGTTTATTTGGCTGCAATAAAATATATGTCTAAAGCAATTGAAATAAATTGTACTTTGCATCAAGTTTGCACATTTTCTGATGAGCAGAATCCTTGCATCAAGTGCATGAAATTTTAGGGGAGGAATGAGAAACATACCTACAATTGCAGCAGCACATTCATACCATACATTCGGAAGTTAAGTGTTGTTGAACAACATTCAATTTTGGTTCAAGGTTATTATACGTATACGATAATTAATGACTTTGTTTTTGGGCCATTAACACTTTCGAAAATCGAGAAAAACTAGCATAATTTTACCATTTATACCGATATTGTGTTCCTGACATACCTTGTTCCAAGAAATATTTCTATATTCTAATAACATTCATGCCTTGAGGCATGTTAATGCCATCCCATGGCAATCCAACACCATTTGGGCTTTTTTTGTTTGCGGTCCTAATTGGAAAATCTTGTATTTTATTGACTACCATGTTCACTACTCATAATAATTAAATATCGTATATAAAATGTTCCTTTAATTAAATTAATTTACATAATGCACCTAAAGTAGAACAACCTAAAATGCGTTTTGAACAAACTTGTATGTCCCTAGGTGTATATTATAAGTACTGACTATTACATGATACCAGGCTAAATGATGTCGTTATCACGTGTTCCCATATGCGCTATACGGAAAGCTGTGGCTATATTCCAACGGTTCGATGGCATATGAAAGTATTATCTTGCATTTATCGACACCATATCAGCACAAAATATTCCATAATGTTAATATGCATGCAGTTGAGTTTATTTGAAGGTCAGTTGAAATTTGACAATCTATTTTGTTGTAAATTGGGAGTATTTACCATCAGTAATGATCCGAATAGAATCATCGAGGCGAGATCAGAGTACAAATGTTTGCGGCTCTTAAGGCTGTTGCAGGTCATTCACAACACCGTCCAAACATTACAGGGAAGCTACATCCTCTTGGATTTAAACAGCACCAAATTTAAGCTGAATGGATTTGCACAGGTCAAATTGATATTCTGGTTCACCCAAGCCACTTGCGGATATATTGGCTACTCGTTCGTACTGGAAAATTCTAAAGGTTTTGAGCTGGTTTTAAACACCCTATTTCATATTAACGCTGCGGAATCCAGCATGTGTCTGAAATGTTGCTTGTGGTGTATTCCGATCTTCATACCGTGCCTCACATGGTTCTATTCAAGCCTTATTGTTATCGGAGAGTACCAGCTAATAACGCAATCAGGATGGCAATTTGGGCTATACACCTTCTTGCGATGTGGGTTGAAAGCGTACGAAATCTGGAATTGACCAATCATGTCTAATTTGGTACCTTTTGTCACATTCTGCGGAATGTTTTCAAGTTACTTGATCCTTTATTAACTACCGGAAGCATGAAATGCTTGAAAGGTAGTTATAGCGATTGATCTGTTTGTCTGTCTGTCTGTCTGTCCGTCTGTCTGTCTGTCCGTCTGTCTGTCTGTCCGTCTGTCTGTCTGTCTGTCTGTCTGTCTGTCTGTCTGTCTGTCTGTCTGTCTGTCCGTCAACACTCTAACTCCCGTTCGCGTTGACGGATTTGGCTCAAATTTGGTACACATATACACTGGCATAAGGGGATGTTCCCTATTGATTTTCAGCCACGCACCTCGTCACTGACCGGAAGTAGGGGGGTCGAAGTGGAGGGTGGTGGGGGTGACCAAGTCGTCAAAAATTTTTATTGTGTGAATCGATAGAGGAGTTCAAGGCGATCATTTTTTGCCACGGCACCATGGGTCAAATTGGTCACCTGGCGGTGGTGAGGACCGTGGAAGGTATGGGGGTCCTCAACCGTCAAAATTTTTTATTCTATAAATCGATGGCGAGGCTCAAATTGAGCCTCGAAAACGTAGTATAATGGTCAAATATGTATCAAAATTTGCTATTTTTGCATTTATCACTCTTCCGGTAGTTATATATTAAAGGTTACACCTTACTAGTTCTCTTTCCGGTCAAATGCAGCGGCAATGGGGTTCAACATCTACGCAACCATTTTCGCCCGTCATGGAAGCAACTGAAAAATCGTTGCGCGACCATAATATCCTCAGCTTGTACACCGGCTTGGTAAACGACTGCTTTATGGAAAAGCTCGCAATCAGATTTCAGATGGTCTTCATGTCACTCACCATACTGTTTGGAGTCTTTTTAATGCAGTCGAGCTTTGCTAGCGGAACATCAGCCGCACTAATTGGCTTTGGGATCTACACGACCATCGTGATGTATATGTTCATCGCAATAGGCTATCACTTTCCCGGAAAGGTGAACCACATCAGCAAGAAACAAGTAATGGGGTGCAAGAGTCGGATGGCAAAACTTTGCTACTTGGCTCCAACATCGTTCCAAACGTCTGGTTTGAGGAAGCTCCGATTGAGAATGAGAGCACAGCAGGATATAAAAGTTCGGTTCGGCTCTGACAACTTTTACGAGGCGGGCACGTCGCTGGTCATAATGGATTTCATGAATGAGAAAACGATTTCGTTGGTTTTGCTCAACTGAAGGGACGAAAGCACTTGGTTCGTTGGTAAAATGGTATAGTTGTATGTTCTGAATCCTGCCAAATTGTATGGGATAGTGTGAAATCTAATGATATCATGTTATGATACTATTTAATTGATAATATGATGCAAGTTTAACGTAAGACAATTCACGTTGTTTCGGCGGTGTATCTTAATGGGTCAGATGGCAGTTTAGTGTTAGTGCTAATTTTATTGCAAACATGTATTCAATATTAAAAATATTAATATCTTAAGAGCTGTTGGAACTGGAAAGCTTGTTAAAGTGTAGCATGGAGTAGGCGTATGCCATGAATTCCGTTACCACCTGTTACTTTGAATAAATGAACTGAAAACGTTATTATCCGTTTTGACTCTCTTTATGTTCGTTGGTTTCCGTAAGACGGTTTGCAACGCTACATATGCGTAAACTCCGGTGGACATGCATGCCGACGAACCTATATGATATTCATTTTGGAAACAAGTATCGCGGATATTGTAATCAGCAAATTGGTTGCCGTTACTGAAGCGTCAGTATGGCCATAAGCGCATCCCGGTGAAAGCAGCAAAACAAAAAGTAGTTAGTCAAACTCTTGGCACTTTGTCGCTTTATTCTATAGACGTTGACAATATAGCATAATTTATATTTGTTCTCAAACACGAATTCATTCTAACAACTAAGTAAGCACACAGCTCACAATTCCAACAATAACATCGAAATGCGCCGTGAACAAGTGTAATGTTGGTTTGAGAGCTGCAAAGTTGCTGTTTTTGGAAACGCTTGAGTAGGAAATTGTACTCAAAGAAAGGACTCCCTTTCTTCGGCTGCGTATGGAAAACAGTCGTAATAAAAGCGTACTAGCAAATGTATTTTTGAATGTAGCGTTTTGTTGGTATTTCTTGGTTATTACATGTAGTTTCTGTATTTTTACTATTGATTTTGAGACGGCGTTTCTGGCGATTGGAAATTGCAAACCTACCTACGCGGACATATTTTCTATATGTAACTCACGCCTACCTCGCCTACCTACCTACCTACCTTCGCCTCACATTTGACAGATATGTCAATCCTTCCGCTATCAATATCTCAGATAACAAATATCCCATTGACTGTTATAAGGACACCACACGTAACTAATTCACTCACACTGGTTTTATTATTAAATTATGTCGCCTCTTGACAAACATGAAATATCTGCCAGCCATATAATGGGTCTAGTAGTATGAAAATAAAATATTCTCTGTTTCATGTGCACTGTACGTTGCTTCAAAGAAATATGTGCTACATTTTTCCACCCCGACGCACAACACAACGTCAAGAAGACATGATATAAGCCAACGAACAGGAAATTTTTATTTGAAATTGATCCAATGTACATTAAAATATAAGTATTATCGTACTTCCAGTAAAATTCTGACATTTTGAGTAAGCCTGTGTTATACCGAGCAATGAGAATATACGCTATCTCGTGTATTCTCTTACCGTGACCAATATCCTAATATTACCGAAGCAAATTGGCACCAAAGATAAGTGGATTTTATATTGAAAATGTTGGCGGGTTGTACAAAGAAATTGTTAATGCAATAAAGCGGCACGTGCATACTCCCGACATCCTACGTCCAAGAAAAATCAATATTTGACATCTACTGAACATGTGAACTGCATTTAATACTTTAAGTACATTTTACCTAGTGTGTGGACTCTCTGGTGAATAATTCGCATAACTTTGAAAAAACGTGCTGCAGATTTTTGACAGAATTTTTCATCGAAAGTTGACAAAACTGATCCAGTCGGAAAAAAGTCCGAGAAAAATTTAAATTCACTCATTTTCTAACTGATACATATAATGGATGCTGCAACATAATTATTCATATTGAGACACGGCTTGTAGTAATACCCTTCAAAACAAATACTATTGTTATGCATTTATGTGATGGGATTCTCGAAAGATATTATACATTTTTGCACATTATATTCGTTTTTTTTAAATCGGGAAGCTTCATTTACATCATATATTTTACCGAGAAAAAAGAATCAAGTTCAATACAAAGTAAAATGACGTCGGGTTCCTTATATTTCGAGAAAAACGATATGCAACATTTTATAAGAAGGAAACAACTACAGAGTTGTTGAAGCGAGATGGGCAGATGATCTTCAGTTTTTCTATATAATATTTATTCCACGAATATACTAATTAACTAGACAGATAATGAAGTAGGTCAGTGTAGCGCTCATCATCTGAAAACAAAAAAATAGAACTTGTTTATCGAACGTTTCAACAAAATACGTAAATTCTTAAACAAATATGTGGATTCATCTCTCAAGGGAATTACATTCGCTAGTGTCAAATATGTAATCGGAAATATATTAGCCCCTTTAATTGAAACCGAGCAGTTATCCAACTCGTTTACAAGCATGCTCAACTCTGCGGATGAAACCTCAAACAGCGTGTCGTGTCTTCTAGAGGTCCAGTCCTTTAAGCTGTTCATCTGAAACACATGGGAATAACAGCAGCTGATGGACAAACAATTTTACGCCTCATATTTTTTTATCGCTTGCCGAAATTGAAATAGGGAGATATACTTTATGAGGTATATCCGCAGTATATAAAAGCAAGATCCAAGTATTAAAAACAAGCACGAGCATCGAGGCTCTGTCCAAAATGTTGCGTTGTTTTCCCATTTCCACAAATATTGCATCGAAGGTTGTGGAATAGTAAAGAATCGTGTCCAGTAAGAAGTACAGCACGATGCTTCCCATGACCGCGTTGATAAGCTGAGCCAAGTCTTTGAGAGCGTTATAATCATCTTTTAATGTTGTCCATGTTGCCTTGGTTGACAATTTTGCAAGCCATACGTTCGGATGAACATGAGTGCTCTTGTCACACGTTTTAATTGAATCCATAAACGAGTCTACCGCAATCCATAGTAATAGCGTCGTATAGAGTTGAATGGCGCTGCTGAACAAGGGGATGACTCGCCTGTTGATTAATTTCACCTCCGCTTACTTGTAATATTGCTGATGTGTAAAGTTATAGTGATAATTTGTACCTTGGAATATACCCAATGACAGCGCTGACACCTATTAAGTAATCTAAACCACTGTAGGTGAAATTTTTCGCTGACGTTTGGATTGACGTATCCATGAAGAAATTATATTTCCCGTTTTCAATCATTGTCGACCACCAATTGTTTTGTTTGATTGACACACCGGTGAGATTCCACGACCTAAATAGCGTAATTAGTGCAAACGCTGTTGGAAACAATGTCGCAGACCAATATCGTCTCAACCACATGCGACACTTTACGAATATAAACCCGAAATGTTGAAATTCATCAAGATTCGATGACGTGCTTGACCGCCAGTTTACTATTTTTAGAAACACATTTCCATCCAACCACATTATTTTCCAGTACAGAACCTTCAGCCACGTCGACTCCAACGTGAACAGTACGTGTAAAAAATAGTTTGGATTCTTTCTGACTTCCCAGACGAAAAGTATTTGACGTAGACCGATTATTATCCAAAACAACGAAAGTATTGTGAATGTGCCGCAGATCAGCTTCTGTGCCAAGCATGAATGTAGAATGTATTTGTGTTGGCGAAACCTGAATCGATAGGGGCACATCCCAGTGAAGTAGGCAATATCGAAATATACTTTCAGTAGTTTACTCATTGAACTGCGACCTGAATTTAATATTTTAGATTTTGAATGGATTAGTAGATTTATAGAGTGCACGATTATCGGTCAGAATACCACCGTTGTCCACCAGAGCAATTGCAAACTTGTGGATTAAACGTATGGATGCAATTTGTCGGCGTTGCGTAACATTTCGGTGTGTTTCGTATATGCAGTTGTTTAATGCGCTTTGCGGATAACAATCAGTTTATTTAAAATGTAGGTGTGCCTCTACTCCACCAAACATAGCGGAAAAAGTATGCTTTCAATTTTATAATCTTAATGGATTTTATTAGTTGGTGTGCTTATACGAAACCACCCATCCGCCAATTATATAATTGGTTGAGGCGTCTAGCAAATAAGTCAGATGTATATAAAATGAAATTTCTGATAAATATTATCTCATTACGTCATGCGTTAGTTTGTTATTGTATAGATGTTATTGTATAGACTTTTGTGAAATTTAACGAATGTTCTTCTTTTAATATAGTTTTATTGCCGTCGTTTGAATGCCGCCCTGATACGCTTTGAATATTTTCATAGCTTTGACAAAATAGATGATTGACTGAATTGTGCTCATTATATAATGCTCATGTCATCCGCAAATACCTATATTGCAAAAAAATAAATTCCCAAATTGAGAATCTCAATTATAAAATTGTATTAACCTTGAAAATAACAATATGCTGGAACATGATCATGTGAGGATTTAGGGGTCATTGTTATCCTATAAAAATTAATTTTACTTATGCTCCATGGGCCATAGGGTTATCCATCTTACAAGAACCAGTACCTGACAGTTAGGCGTTAGTTTAATATTATATATCTCAAATAAATGCAAGTCGAAAATATTGTGAGTCGGAAAATCAAAGATGGCTTTTAATAGGTTTGAATTTCATATTAAATTTTGCTCGCAAAAATTCAAGATTTGTAATTCTAACTGAATGTCACAGTAGCATGAACAATTGGAGAGCTTTAACTGTACCTGCATGTCTTACAAATGCTACTAATGAAAAAATTAACAGCACTAACGTTGCTTTTTGTGTAACCAAATATTGCAAAACACTGATCATTTTATTTTGTAAAATTACTAAAGACACACATGGCTTTATTTTCAACAACTAACAACTCATATTTTTAAACAGTAGATTAGGTTGCCACAAATCCAGTGTCATCTAAATCCGTGATTAGGCTGAACCATTCATATGACAACATTGTTATGACAAGAACAGTCAGTTATACTCACCAAAAATCGGTTAGCAAATGGAACCACATATATTGAAAATTAATTGATGTATAACACAAATTTCAATAGGTATCGCCAGGTTTTATGGACACAATAACGTGTTATTTATATGATATTATATAATTAAGTAAATATTTTTTCATAAACAATTCAAGCATTATATGGCCAAAGACTTAAGTAATTCTGACAAATTTACACAATTAACGAAGTTGTGATTTTTTATGTGATGTGCATGCGCAACATGCATGCAAAGCAAATATGTTACTTATGTTTATTTATTAAGTAGTATCGTAAATATGACAAGTCAATACCAGCAGGTTTCTCTCTTCTCTAACCAAGCGACATTGATATTTTCGCTTATATCACACGCGTGGCCAGTTGTGTACAATATGTTCGTGCCTTTGCTCTAAAATTAAAGCGTCAGTAAAATTATATTTATCGTATAATCAAATATGTTGCTACAGTAGTTGGTAATAGTGTCATCGTCGAACGCGGCGCACCCATAGTAGAATGTTGTGGGTCTCTGGGCATTCAATTGTTTTTGCAACAGTTTCCTTTTGAATTTCCATCCAAAGCCGAAACCGATTGTCCAGTACAATGCAATTTTCCTCTGCCAGCGGACTCGCAATAAATGTGTGCTATATTTGTGACAATGCGCCAGTTTTGGCAATGCTTGAGATGTAAATATGAAGAAAAGTATTGTAGCAGCGAGCACTAAAATGTATATGTTTGCTGGAAGATATTTCCAGCCTTGAATTACACCCCAGATACAAATTACTTGTATGAGAAATCCGAGGAACATGCCGATTCCTAAATCATAACGTAATCCATCCGCCCGCATTTGAGTTACACAATTTAGTTCAACAAGTCGTCTGACCGCCTTTGCATTAAACGGCAGATTAGCAATACATGTCAGGCAACTGTTGTAAATGATAAGCGCGGAAATGCTTGGAAGGTAGTGTATAGTAAGCGTTCTAGCCGTTTCCATGCAACATAAAATCATGACCGGGATTCTAATACATATCATTACGTAGATTGAAATTTCCAATGGGCACCATGATTCAAAGATATCATATATTGGGTCGAGATTGGCTGCTACAGCCACTACCCCAAACGTCACACCGACGCAGAATTCACCCAGAACCACTCCGTTAATAATTAGTCCAAGGAAGTCCGGAGATGTTCTGTTCCTTATTTTCTGAAACTCTAAACAAATTTGGATTACCATAACATCCTCTTTAACGATATCAGATTCAATGAGTTTAGTGAATACCTGCTATTATGAGTTGCTTCGCAGATATATTTCGAGTGTAACCGCGATTCCTGCCATCACGACTTAACATTTTGCCAAATTGGAAAAGGTTGTTCGCAAAATCTTCAAACAATGAACTGCCATAACAAATGAGGACACAGTTGGTTCCAAAGACTAGTAAGAAAAAGCTACCTATCACAAGGTTAAACAGAGCAATACCTAGATGTGCCGTACTTGGATGCATGATATATTTGATAACGACTAATAAATTCAAATTGGATATGAGTAGCAAGTTTGTCATTCCACAGTAGTATGGCAAAAGTTTCCAGGAGTTTTGTCGTACATAGAAATGCTCAATGTTCACATCCATTGCTAACATGTGAGGATAAAGAAGTTTGCCAAATACGATATTATAAAGCTCGTATGCTTTCCAATACAACGGGGTCGTCATGTTTTTTGTTGAAATAAGTCCTATTTGTTCGTTTCACAATATACCAGTTCACTTCGCCTGAAAAGCACGGTTCATATACATTTACATTAAATCTACTAAGTCACGAAAATAGTTTCGGTTTCTGTATTTAATTAGATTGATTAATTTGAGTTATTCGGACAAGTTAGTTTGTAAACCAGCAGGTTAATTAAAGTCAGAATTACTATGTGAATGTGCGAAATGCGTTGATTCATGGAATATTTAACACATGCTATAAATTGGGTGGTGAGCATTCCAAAGAGTAAACAAAGCGTACTCTTTTCTTGCCACGTTGAATTGCGATACGCTTATTTAAATTTTAACTTGACGTTGCTAAACTCACTTAGTTCGGGGCGTAGAATTTAACTACTCAGCGATCTCGTTATATATTGCACTAAATGGAATTTTCCCAAGTTGTCTCCGTTGTCCACCGGTATATCAAAATGGTTGGACTGAATCGAGCATACGTCACCATCTGTTGTTCTTTATATATAAAATGCGCGATGCGATGGAAGTAAACATGTTTTGGTTACAAAAGCCGTACAAAGATATGCCTAACTTTTTTGCTTTGTTCACTCAACTTTTTTGGCACAAACAACAAGTTAAATGGTTTGCAAGCTCGTTGAACTATACTTCAAAGTAGTGCTAAATTTTCATGCCACGTCATGCCTTATGGATATTGCCAACGCGTTCAGGTAAATGCTCATTTGCGCAATGTGGCACGGATAATACAATATTCCACCGTAGCATATTCCTGTAATGCAATGCTTGTTGGTTATTAGTGTAGCCGCATGCACCACTCTGACAAACTAAGCATTGCAACACAAAGCGTCTTAATTTAGGCTTTAGCGTAAGTTTAAACTAGGACACGGGCATGCAATTAGTATTGTCAGCGTAACTTCAGGAAAACACTGAGTTGTATAATACTCATCATAAGGTTTGATTGCATAACTTGTTTTCGAATTGATTATATAAGTTTTGAAGAACAAATAACCCGTATATTACGCGTGCAATGTCTGACGTTGATGACGGTAATATGGTCAGATAATTTTCGTTTTATACTGCAAACAATACTATCTTAAAACCGAGGAATCCATACTGGTTTTAACAGCATGACGCTTGATTAAAACAACGTAATATTTCCACTGAAATTCCTCTAAAAATATTGAATTTTTCCTCCAGTCCTATAACGGATATACCAACGCCCTCCAGTCCTGAAAAACACTCAACTTTAATTAGCTGCGATGAATAACTGAGCGCCTTTCAAGTTAGCGAATGAAATACGCTGTCTGACGAGTTAATACTTGCTTATGTATCAGGTAGTGATCTGTACATAGTGCGCACAAATCTGTTTTCTATGTCGTCGTGGAACTATCTTGTACGTTTTTAGAAGGCATGCTCTGTATTGTAGTTCAGTCCATAACCTGTAAAAGTAATAGCACATGAATTTGGTTTAGATTATACAAAATGAAATTTTCGAGTTTCCTCTAACATATAAACGGCATATCAAAATGGCCTGAAGGAGCGGAACATAAACTTCAGTTTCAATTTTTTTTAAATTCTTTAAATAAATAGATGCGGTACAAATCTGATTAATTGTGATGGTGCTAGTCATTACCCGCACTCACCGACGATATGTTACGTTCATCAATGTGTGATTTATTAGTGAATTCCCTGAACAACTATAACAATCATATCAATGAGGGTTATCAGACACCTGAACATGGGCACGCAGTGGAAAATGCACAGTAGTATACCCGAGAAATTAATGTGTTTTTTAGTTTTTTAAATATCAGTCTAATTGTTAGCTTAATTGAAATATCAAATATGTATGTTCCAAGCTCATATTCAATAATAATATATCCATTATATGGCAGGCCAATGGTTTCCATGTGTATCCGTTGAACCACGTATCTGTTATTATCTATTATGTTGAATTCCGTAGAGTCGCCTAGCTACATTGTTACAGACCAGCAATATGTAACATTTTAATTAATAACTACCTGAAGAGTAAAGTAGGTGTAATCGACGCTCAGTATGATACGACCGATGAGAACGGGAGGTTTATTTTCAGAATTTAACTAATTGTTACTACTATTAAAACGATTGACGTTTAACGGAAAGATAGCTTTTTAACATTAACAATTTATTCAGATTTAACAATTTTACTCAACAGTTTCATTTAAACTTTTTAACTATAATTTGGACGCTTTTACTCAGTCTGGTCTGACGGGATTTACTATTCTGATCTCTGACTAAAATCCGACAACAACGAAACTGACGCTTACGCTGCTTCTTATATACCCCGAATTTTTCTGTTTCCCGTGACCTGTGATGACCTCTACTCCAACACGCAGGCGACGATCCGTTGGCATTAACAAGCTTACAACTGCTTTCCTTGACGACTACACTAGTTACAACAAATATTTATCTCATGGTGATTTCTATGCATACCAACGCTTGACCTTTCACCCTAATTATAACTACTTGCGAGATGGTTGAGAACTCTAGTTTTTTGCATAAAGATTTAGCTATATCTAATCACCCATTACTTATCATCCATTTACTAAGCGCTATTGTAAAATTTACAATAATTATGGCTAATTGACTTTTACAAATTTTAACATACAAATGACTACTTCTACGTATAAAATATATAAACATGCTGCATATTATATTTTATTTTATCCTACACGACATATCTTATCTTCTATCTTCTTTCCAACGAATGACATGCCATACGACGCTCCAACAGTAGGTCTAACAAATAAACTATGTATTTGACAATCACATATGTTCATAAAGCTCAAATTCATCATCCCCATCGGTGTACAAAATACAAATTGTTGGCACCTAGAAACCCCACATTTGATCCCCCACATCATATTTCCAGTTCACCGCTTCGACCAATGTTACCAAGTTAAAATGATCGTCTTAAATCATCTATCCATTTATATAATCCCAATAAAAGTGTCTTAACTCTCCCACAACCCCAAAGACTTCGCTCACCCGAGTTACATGGCCGAAATTCAACCTTAAAGGTTTGGGTCTATATTGGGTCATAGACTTGGCCCAACATTTGGCCAAGGTTTCTTTGTTCCAAATTCGAGTCAACGTGAATAATAGTTTGTGTTTACCAACAGACTGACAGATAAATCGATCGGTCGCTATACTACCTTTGAAGTATTCCATTCTTCTCATAGTTAAGAATTATGTTGCCAAAAATAAGAACTAATCTAATGTTTCGTATATTATTTAATTGTCTTTGTCTGGGTTTTTTTAATATATGTAACTACTGATAAGGTTCACTTATAAATTCAGTGTGACAACAATTAAATGATGTGCTTATTATATTTTTTTTCCTGGCAATTCAGCGATCAGTGAAATGTCTGAAAAGATCAGGTAAACGGTTACATTTTTAGTTATATTATTTTATACATGGTATCATATATATGGAATTCCGTATTCTATCAGTTCAACTTTCTATAAGCTTGATACCCCCAAACTAAATCTCAGTATGCGGTATGGTTGCAGTGCATAATTTTAGCAAAATTGTTATACGGTGGCGTTCCAGCTTAAACATTACCCAAATTATCATGTTCAGTATATGCTCGAAATATTTCAATGTATTAACATGTTTGGAAAAATACGTCATCTTAGAATGAGGTAAGCTTCGGTCCATATGTCGATAATGAATTCCTTGTAACGAGTTAATATATCATCATACGCAGTGGTTATAGTGACAGTAGGAATGACTTTTAATCAACATGCCCCGTTTTGAGATAACGGATAATTATGTTCCCGGAGCCAACACATTCAATTTTCAATTTGGTATTATTTAATTACCAAGTATCCTACCTCAACAAAACGTAATCATCGGAATTATTTATAGCTATGGTTCTGAGGAATCTAATTATAATTTAGCAAAGTCTCGACTGCAGTGTAATAACTTTTAATCAAAGTAAAAATGTATGTTACCTGATCGAAATGTAGTCATTTCTAGACTGCTCTTTGTAACGTTTTGATGTATTCTTCTCTGAGCTTTGTGTTGTGGGGAAAAACGAAAATGAGACAAACAAGAAGATGGATTTGGGACTGATTACAAATTTACATTGCCTTTCAGGGTGTTTACGTTGCATTGGGTGTTTGGTCCCTGTTCCAGAGTGTGGGAAGGAGGACTAACGGGACGCAATAATATGGTTGAAGTAGTTCCAGCACAATGCATAGTTTAATGAAATATATTAGCATATCGTAGTATTAGTTGAACGATTTTTTTAGTTGAAAAACAATAGTGGAATTTACTGCAGTTGAAAATTATTAGTGCAATTACTCATAGATGAATATTACTGTACAGTTGAATATTTTATTTTCTGAAGAATGTAGTCACACATTATACTAACTTAACAATACATCGAATTACAATAACCTTTGCCGTTTTGCTTTACTTCTGGTAACAATCTCGTTCACTTTGTAAACTTTCTTTTGTCTTCGACCCTTACGCAAAGGAGCAGTGCTGTATGATCTGTCAAAAGGTTCAATTGTATTAACTTGTACTGGAACTGACAATATTTGCGTGGCTGCTTCCTCATCATCAATTGGAGTTTCATTAGCATTTTCACTTATGTTGTTTTGCATATTTGGGAACTCTAATCTTCCTCTATTACCTTTCCTTGATGTACGAATGCAAGTCATATTAAAGGCTATTCCTTTAACAAAATCATCAAGAGACATTTCGTTATATGATGACACAAGATTCAACAGTCTACTATCTATTTTTTTTGCTGATATTTAGAGCCTGTAGGTAATGCACCTGAAGCTTTGGAAGCAATTTGATTACACGTGTTGCTCTTCTTGACGCATTAACTTGATCATCCTATACAATGGTGGATGTGCTCCTTCAGCAATAACGGTTAGCCATTTCAGGAGTCAAACTGTATTTGCATTGTGGTAGCTGGTGATAAACATATTTGTATGTGCTGGCTCTTTTATCAGGGAGCAGGCAGAAGACAAGTGGAAAAATTAACATTTGCCCTGACCGAGTAGAAATACCATGTATAGTTAGAAGTTGTGTATAAAGTGAAGACACCACGTCGATGGTCCCGTCAATACACCAAACTGGACATCGCTGCAACTCCTATAACAAGAACATATATATGTTTATAGATGTAAATATTAAGCTTGAATATATTTAGGTATATATATAAGTATATGTATACAATGATTAACCCTTACTTTGAGGAGCGTATCTGATGAAAAAATGAGTATCCTCTTCTCGTCTGCTGAGTCATGGAAAAGAAAGGGTTGTCCAGATGTAGTAGTTTTCCACGTATCAGCCAATTCAATTTCAGCTCGCGTTTTAGGTTCCTTAATCCCCATCGGTGCTCTGTACTTCCTAATAGCAGTCTTCAGCGTGTCCTCACGTGGCAATGCCTGTAGTGCTTCCGGACGATAGGAACCTTGTGTTTCCAGTATGACTTTCGCTGGAGCAACAAATGGATTCTCAATGGCAAACTGTCTAATGTTTTCCCGTGCAGAAATTATGTCACACCTGTAATTACCGAATATTAATTATATGCACTTTGATTGATATGAATTTATGAACATATTTTGATAAATGATGAACTTACTCGTAAGCTGTAACCAAGCATGTGTGGGGCCGATTTATCTTGAACTGATTTTCAATTGTCACAACAAGGCGAGCAACACAGGAATTCCTTTCTTTACACCGATAATATTTGGCACCTTTCACTTCTCTCTCAAATGTATACACCTTATTTTCATGCTGGAATTTTGGACGAGGATTTCTTTTTCGTTTCCTAAAATTTTCACTGTCCATTTTGTAAAGTTATGAGGTGCGATATACGGGAAGATGCTATGAACCGACATAAAGATTCGTCTGCTGAGTCTCTCGTCAAGTATGGTACTGACAGGCAATGATCAAGTGCGTAAAATACCAGAACACAAATGTGAAGCATGAAGGCAGTAATGAGGAGCATATTTACATTTTGTGCATTGCACTATTAGTCCATTCCACAATATGTGTATTCAACTAGCAAATTCCATTAAACTAATTTCCATTCAACTAGCAAAAACAATTCAACTAACATTTTTCGTTTAATATATTTATGCAAGTACTGCATTCCACTGGAACTAGTTCAACCATATTATAGTGACCCAGGACTAACACGTGCCGTCAGTCCGTCGAGTTCACTAGTCGTCGTCGAGTCAGTGCAGTATTTGGATCCGATAAACTCCTTCAAATTTCAGAACATATGAAAGTATGCTCCAGTGTGTCTGCTGCCCACAATTTTTGGCTAATCAAACATCGTAATATTTAGTATAATATATATTCTAGTTAATGCAGTTAAATCAACTTGTGCAGAAGACTATTCACAAAACTCTGTGTTTATTTGTGTACAACATTCCTGCTGAATATAGTTCCCCCAGAATTCAAACCGTTAACAATATTATATTAATCGTGTTATCAAGTACGTTTCTATAATAATTGGTACAGTGTCATCGTCAAAAGCGGCACAACCGTAGTGGAACGTAATGGGCTTCTGAGCCCGTAGTAGCTTCCGCAGAAACTTCTTCTTGAATTCCCACCCAAAACCGAAACGGATTGTGTAGTAAAATGACATTTCCCTCTGCCACCTTACCCGAATTAAACGTCTACTGTATTTGTGGCAATGAACCAGCTTGGAAAGTATTTGGGAGGACAGTGTATGAACAACCACCGTACCAACACACCATAAAGTATACACGTTTCCTGGAAAGTATTTCCATCCTTGCAACACTACCCAGGTGATAATTATTAGTTTTGGAAAGCCCAGGGACATGCCAAGTCCTAAACTACTACGCATTCCGTCGGCTCCCATTTGATTTATGCAACTCAGTTCAACAAATCGTCTAATTGCTTTCTCATTGAACGTCATCCTGGTGATGCATTTTAGCCAACTATTGCAAATGGTTAAAAAGTAAACACACGGAACAGCACATATAGTAAATGTTCTAGTGGCTTCCATACAACTTAAATGCGTAAGGACGAGTCTTATGCACATTATCATGTAGCTGGAGATTTCCGAGGGATAGGATGATTCAAAGATTACATGTATCGGATCCAGATTAGCAGCTACTGACACTATTCCAAACGAGACACCAATACAAAACTCAAACAGAACCAAACTGCTCATGAGGAATCCAAAATAGTTTGCTGGTGCCCCGCTCACCATTTTCTGAAACTCTAAAGGAAATTGAATTACAAAAGCATTATTATATATACTGTAATCCGTTGCAAGTATGATATATCAATACCTCCGACTATAAGTTGCCTTGCAGATAAGTTGCTAGCGTATCCACGACTCCTGCCATCATGCCTTAGCTTTCGATCCAAATCTATCAGGTGGTTAACTAGACCCATATACAGACCATCACCATGCATAATGACGACGCAGTTGAGCCCCAAGGCCAGTGCGAAAATGCAACTCTGCGTCAGGGATAGCAGAGCTGTGCCATGGCTCGCCGAGGTGGGATGAATGATGTATTTTAAAGCCACGAAGAAATTCAAACTGGATATCAAAAACAGATTTGACATTGCAAAGTAGAATGGCAGCAGTTTCCATTATTTTGATTGGATATAGAAACGTTCATTGACTACATCCACGCACAATTTGTGAGGATAAAGAAGTTTACCAAATACGATATTATAAAGCTCGTATGCTTTCCAGTACAACGGGAAAGCCATGTTTGTCGTTAAAATATGGTGTATGTTTTCTTAAGCGGATATTTTCTTTCTTTGTCGGAATATTTCAGTTCAGCGGGATGCAAAAGTACGGCTGATAGACACGGCACTATGTTCACGACGATTAAGCTGTGGCGTTTCCCACCACAATTAAGGCAACCAAAATGTGGAAATATGCGCTCATTTTACAAGGACCAATACTCATTCTGACTATGTCGTCATTCACAGAACTCTGCTATAATCGTTATTCATTATCTGGAATTCTAGTGGATATGCCGACACTTTCCGGAGAGAATTACATCCAGGAACAATAATTCACGCGGCAAAATACTACAAACGTTACGTTGTGAAATACGTGGTTTCATTAATTAACAATTGTAATAGCTAGGGCAGCGTAAATTCCAGACAGGGAATAAAATTTGATCTTCTCTTGCTACGTGGAATTTTGATGCCTTTTGTATAAATTTGGTCTTCATATTGTACAATTCCTTCAGTCCGTCGCGTATAATTTCATTACTCAGAGATCTTAGTTTAGATTGCAGTAAATGGAATTTTTAAGTTTTCTCCGTTCTAAAACGATACATCAAAATGAGACGACTGAAGTTTGAATTTGCTCTGGAGTACAAACTGCTGGACGTGTACACACAATGTCGGAAGCACGATACCGACATAGTTAAACACTTTGTCTTGGTCATAAATAAAAGTCCAATTTCTAACATAATGAAATGATCAAATCTGAATGTCGCCAGCTCATTATTCTAAAAGCATAACCAAGTTGCCTAGACAACAGTTGATGTAATGTAATACTATTAAGCCATTAATCTCTAATTGTCCATCAGAATGACGTCCATGGGTTATGTCGGTAGTTAGATGGTAACTATTAATTATATTCTCTAAACCTAAAATCAATTTAAATATGTTAATTGTAATTTTCTAAGTTTTTGAATAATAGTCAAGTTATTATTATTGAGTTCAGCATGGCAATAATCAGATTGCGTACCTATTAGCTCCGCATGTTAATTTAGCTATCAGTTCGGTTTTTTAAAGTTCGCTTATAATTTTGCATCATATCTTTATATTCTGTTAACCACATATTTGCATTAGGCCAATCTGCGAGTCGGAATACGATTGATGACTCTGTCCGCTACCCTAATTACACCACACGTAATGCCCGCTACAATTTTAGCAAGGGTCTGAGCACATAACGACGCGTCTCGGAGACAAACCATTATGCCACCCAGAACGTCTTCTCCAGTTCTGCTGAAGTAGCGTCGAACAGCTACCACGTATCTGTTACACCAATGTTCCAAAGTCCATACGCCGACACTACCTGCAATCATGCATAAATACAATATTAATACTACCACGGCATGCTGAATATGTAAAGACTCAGGCTGCTGATCATAAGCCTCTTGGATGACCGTCCTTGGATTTGCAGTCTGCAAAACGCTGTACCCGTAATGATTCCAGGTATTTCCGATATTGCCAACCTCATTCACCAATCCAATGAACTGGACTTATTCCAGAATCTTGAAACCGACAACTAGCCGGTAGTGGAATCCGCTCTGGTCCATCACCGAAAGAAATCTCTTAAATCTGTTCATCATGTAACTGTACGAGTATGCTCTCCAGTAGTATATCTTTGTAAGGAACACTGGCTCCACCAATTTCTCTACTATCTGTCTATTTGCAAGCATTTTTAAGACGAGGTTCAGAAATCTAGCCAAATCTTTTGTATCTCTAAGTTTGTGATCACTCTTCAGGAGAACGAATCGCCCGGTTGTTGGTAAGTATCTGGTATGATATTCGATACTGCTCCATCCAGAATAAATGTATCTTAAATTGTACCCAAACGGAACATCTTTCCCACTAAATACTTTTAAGACCAAGTCTGTCGTGTTATGAGCCTGAGATATAAACCCTAATCTACTCACTAGGTGCTTCAGGTAAACCATTTGTTTAATTGATTTGTAACCGTGTATCTTGTTAATTTCCCACAGTTTAAACAGTTGCGTCCCGGTGGTGTAATCCGTAATCAGTGGAAGTAATTCAATACTTGTATTGTCAAGAAGCTGTGCTTTTTTTTCTGGGAGGCCTCTAGGTTCCCCTGTCTTGACGACAATTGAATACATTCCAGATGTGTAGAAGTTACGTATGATCATCGTGCCTAGCATCCAAACTATAAGTGGAATAGCATGTCCCCGCTTTTCCCCGTCACCTTGTTCCAGGAAAATGCTAGTTATCCAGAAAATCCCCTTATCAGTCGTATCTACAATCCAAACTCTCTGGACACGAAGTAGTCCCCAAATTGATAATGCGGTCAGTATAAGTGGCAGCCATGATGAAATATCCAGCGGACCAAGTATTAATGTGATGGCGTCTGTTTCAACCTCCCCGTGTCCACCTAATCCATAATATTCGTCCTTCCCTAGCACCACAGAAAATCGAAGGTAGTCAAACTGGACTCCGAATGGAAGCGGAGTACCGGCTTGTTCATCAATCAGGGCATAATTGATATCAACAATATCCGCAACACTCCTTCGGAGCAAACGGCTGGAATTCAGTGTCGAGATGAACATTTGCATGACGCAGTAATGTTCATCCCGAGGGTACCGAATGTGCAGAAGTGTTTTCATATTTTGGTTTATGAAAGAATCACATTCATCAACATTTTGTTGATTCCAGATCGGACGGCTTAGGAAGTGTCCTTGCTCCCCGAAATAATAAAGAGAATTAATATGCAGTTGTCCCATTGGAACGGATAATGGAACAAGCAATATTAGTACACCTGTGTGTTTATATGGGACGCGATCATTTCTAAATATCTTGCGACCTCTGGAGACCTGACATGAGAAGCATCCCACAAACCAGTGTAGCCTTGGAGAATCATCCCGATGTGTCTCCAGCAACAAAATAACCAGCTTTGACATGGACACCGACTCCGGCAAACCGGCAACGTATTCAGGTGTAGTATCAGACTGACATCTTTCAGTTATTGGAATCAGAGCAAAGACGAAATCAGGAGGAATCCATCGTGTTCCGACTCCGACTACTTTTGAATTCATCCATAAGCTATCGAAATCAAATGAGGATGAACACGGATAACTTGTCAAGGATATTCCTTGATCCGATTTATCAGCAATGACATTCACCCGGCAAATGGTGGTGAATTTGGAGGCAGAAAAGAGTCGGTAGTACACTGGTCCAAGTGACAGATTATGCGAGAATGGTAAAATGCTATTCAGTTTTGGAGAGTTTGCAGTTGTGGAGACTATCGCATCGAGATCAAGTGTTGTAGACGCCATAGATACGTAGGACTTTACTTTTCTGAGAAAATGAAGTGTACAAGGATGACTTTCAAATACATTAAACAACCTGAGTTATAGTGTACTGGGCTAATATTTTCTCCATCTTATTTGACAATAAGATGCAATTTGAGGTGTGCAACAAATAGGAGAATGTTAATACTAAAATGCAGGCTTCGTTTAAATATTTCATGGTGTATAGGTTTTAATACAAGAAATCTTTCTACAGCAGTGTAACATTAAAATGAATTTTAATGCACGATAACAATGTGTTCCACTGTATACATTTTGAACATATATGATGTGTTCAATCGATTCGGTGAGTGCCACCGAAGAATTATTAATAATTCTCCTCTGCCACTGACGAAATGTTCACTGTGCGCATTTCATGAGAAACATATGTCGTTACGTGACACGTAATATCCCAACAGTCCCTTCTGACGTTCTAAGTATTGCGTTAATAATTGTTGGAGCTGTCAGATTATAACTTTGTGGATGGTGTGGTACTCTTGCTCAATGAATTGTAATTGACAGATTATAAAATCAGTACTTTGGCTAGTTGGTGCTCAAACCTGTTATTGTCAATCATACGAATCCTTTAGCGTTGCCCATGTGGCATTATGCACACTTTAATCTGGTTCCACAGAACACTTTATCAATGCCTGCGTATCGAATAATTTTTAAGGATGTTTATCAGGTAATAGGTTACCAAATACTTACTGAATATGCTACAAATGCTAAACTAATAATGCTACAGGATTAAAACAATAGAATTGATGAAGCATGCGAGTGATAAATTGTACATCTAAAGTTTTGGAGTTTTTTAAGTAACTGTGCTTGAATAACACAAGATTGTAGCACGTCCTAATTTGATGTCTAATGAATTCGCTGTATTGAATGTGGTTAATTTGAATTTACTCTTCGAAATTGCGATTTGCTGTGAATCTTGAAGATTTGATGATTTTGAGACACTGGAACGTTGCCAACGTGTTTTCGATACTCACAGTTGAGGTCTGGTTTGAATACAGATGATGAAAAACGTGATTGACATTGCTGTGATCTGAAAAGAAATAAGCTGTTGTATTATTCGACGCACTTAATCATATTAATTTTTGCATATTGTTGCGGACTTACACTCCACACAATGGTATTTGTGATTGAGAATAAATTGCGTCTTCGAATTCCAACCACAGCAGATTCAATATCACCCAATAGCATCGTCAGCTGACACATTGGTTCGTCCTCTATGTTTTTGTCCTCGGCGAGCCATTCCTTCAGAATTCCCATCTAAAGCAATATACAGTATTATTGTATATTTCCATACAAATGCCTAATCGGTATCTGTTAAATGATCGTCTTGATTACTTGGTTGTTGTAAGAGCAATACGATGCCCGTTCATTTATTCAGGCGGCTTTTTATACGATTTTCATACATGCGCACAATACAGAGTTACATACAAGTATTAGTCATGTGCATTCATTCATTCATACATTTACATGCCTACGTACTTACGTACTTACATTCTACTACTTTGCTTACTCACTATTGACATTATGTGCTCTGTGCTCTCATTATGATTGCTAACCATAATATAATGTGCTGCGTTGTCTTTCTACCCAGAGACTACATAATATGCTGACACTACATCATAAAACATTATTCTTGTACACAACAACTTGCTGACTATTTTATCTTCATAAAATCAGCAATGGATTATGATGCTATTATCTTTATATAATGACACCCTCCTCAAGATGAATCGTTTTCTGATGTTGATGTAAGGTTATTTCTTCCATCCTGTGAGTGCTGCCGCTGCTTCGCTGTTTCTTCATCCAGCGTTGTCCTGCTTGTTCCTTGTCGTTGCAGAGTAGCATCACCGTTAAGGTGATAAACGTCATGCCGAACATTATGAAAATCCACGTGACGATAACTGTGTCAAAGTTTTTACAACTTTGTTTGTCTGCAACAATTATCTGCTTGCTCGCATTTTTATTGTTCTCAGTACAATGTCCTTCTGGCTGGTTACAGTTTACATGCAGTTGTTGGTGTAGATCGACGCTACGTTCAGTATTTTGCTTTTTCAGCAATACATAAAATTCTTGCAATTTCTCTGCTAACTCCTTTTGCAAGTTCATCTTTATTCGTTCTGAGTGCTCTTTGCTTGGCTCTACGCAATTAGTCTTGTACAGACTTACGTTGGCATATGGCATTTTATCCAAGAAGGAGATGAGTTTTACACTCAAGCTTTCAATGTTCAATTCATTGTTTTGTTTTTCTGCTGTCCCTCCTTGAACTGCTACAGCTATACCCATCAAAATAATAATGGAAAGTATTCCACTTTTCACTGCATAGCTCAACTTTGTGGAATGTTTTACACATCCTCGTGTCTCAGGTTTGCTACCTCGAAACATGCTGCTAATCACTGATGACTGGCGGCTCTGATCATGCTTTGCTTGTTCAGCGTGCTTGTCCATTAACGCATTCTCTGCGTGTTTATTGTTCTTTACGCTGTTAAAGAAAATTATTTCCTCCTTTTCATGACCTTCTTTAGTATTCACAATATTTTCAGGAGCTTTGTGATCAGGTTTTTTACAATCCCTCCTGATACTTGGAATGCTTACTGATGCATCCTTTTGAAGAATTTTACATTCTTTCACTGCTTTAACTTTGGGCTTTCCTGCAGTCGTAGTTTTGACTGGTGGCTTTACTGACGCCGCTGATTGTACTTTTTGTACTTTTTCCTGTTTACTGACTTTGACTTGTTGAGCGTTTGGCTCTTTACTAGGAAGTATGGCGAAGGCTTTCTCTCCTGAAGAATTGGTGCAATCTCTATACCAATGACCTTTCTCACCGCAGTTCCGACATTTAGTGCGTTTCTTCAACTTTTCTAAATCACTTTTGGACCTTTGAACTCGATGGCCTACTTTGAAAGATTTGTCATGGGAATCGCCTGCTGAAGGTGAATTTGATGAGCTGTCATCAAGTTCCCAAATCTTCAATCTTGCAAGTAAATATTCTGTCGTCTGTTTTGCTGAGTCCACAGATCTCCACGCTTCTTTGAACTGCTTGAATCGGTCATCACGTAGACTGTGAATAACTCAGCCGACGATTGCTACATCTTCTACTACAACCTTGAGGCTGCGAAGTTGTGCTGCAATATTTTGTATCTGAATCATCGCTTGAACAGGTGACTCTTCCGCAAATACAGAATAAAACTGCTGCCATATTAATTGCTTGTTTTCATCACTTGAACTTTCGTACATTGCCTGCAACTTGATCCAAATTTCTTGAGCTGTCTTGCAGCTGGATACTACATCCACTTGCTGATCTGTCATACACATTAAGAAGGCTGTAAATGCATCACAGGACGTACGGTCCCATTTATCCTGGTCATCGCCTGCTGACACTGGGCGAGCTGTCACTCCAGTTAAAATGTCGAAGGCTTCTTGACTTTTAAATAGACTAGTCATCCGCATCTTCCAGACTCGATAATTACTGCCATCCAACTTGGTCACAGAACTTGTATCAAATCGCCTTGTTGTTATGTAGGTGGTAGTGCAAGGATTTCTTGCTGCTGCTGCCGCCGCCGCTGCTGCCTGCTGCTGCTGCTGCTGCCTTCTGCTGCTGCTGCTGCGGCTGCCATTCTGACAAACTGGCTGCAGCTACTTTGTTCCGTTTAGGAATTTTTACTGCTCGGAGATACGACGATCTCTGCTGCTGAAGAACGGACGGAGGTACGGAAGTTTTGACTGACTCTTCCGCGACTGAACAGTACAAAGAATTTTTCTTCTTTGACTAGGGAAGTTTTCCCTTAATCTTCCTGGACACAACTTGTTCTGGAAGTTTGCTTGAATCTTCCAAGACTGACCTGGATATGGAAGTTTGCTTGAATCTTCCAAAACTGGATGTGGAAGTTTGCTTGAGTCTTCCAAGACTGGTGTGCGCAACTGACTTTTAAGAATTTAACTATTAAACTCTTTGATGCTGAAGTGTAGCCTACACTTCCAACTGGTTGCTGGACTGCTTGATTCCGTTTAGGAATTCTTGAACGCTGAAGTTGGCTTCCGCTGTGGAGATATTCAGATATTCTGAGCTACTGTGTTTCCGGTTTTGGAAATGTTTCCGTTAAGGAAATCTTCCGGTAAGCTGTATCTACCAAGTCTTTTTCAGAGCTTTGGTGCTGATAACGTGTTAAATGATCGTATTGCTCTTACAACAACCAAGTAATCAAGACGATCATTTAACAGTATCTTCTTATATCCTTTTGCATCCAGAAAATGCAGTAACCGTACTCCAATTGCAGGAACCGTGGCCAAGACATAATCCAACGAAGTAAAGTTATCCGGCTCCAATGTATCTTCGGCACCACAGCAATCACTTTCAATGAAAAGCACATAACACCCCATTCTCACCAGAAAATCTTTCCATGCCCTCACGCTGGTCACGTGTGTCCGTGCCTGTATCATGCCATATCCTTGGTTTATTGCAAGGCCGACACTATGCTCTCTGACTTTCGATGAAAATATGTCAGTGTCATTCATTTTATGTCGGTAACATAATGCTTAGTTGTATAAATAATCAAACACAAAGTGTACCGAAATGTGTGCATTATTTTCTGCTTAATACAAATTGGACAACATTCCACTCACAGTTGCTTAGCCTGTAATGAGGAATGTATAATTCTGAAATACATAATTCTGTTACCTTAGCATTTTTAACATGATTTGCTTTACAAAAGCATTGTTTTATATATGAATGGAAGTGTTAATTGTGGTTAGCTTGATGATCCGACCGCGTTTAGAAGAAACAAAATTTTGACACTATTTGTATAATCCGATACCAATCATAACGAATACACAGGATAATGGGAGCTTACGTCATCATTGTTATGTGTTTAGCATTATATTTGAACTAAAATGAAGCACGCGAGCGTACATTATGGAAAAATTCCGCTTTCATTTGCCATAAAGATCTACCCTGCACGGATGTATTTAAACGACTGCTTATATACATAACATTAAGTAGAATGACTTACGAAATACAAATGAAAATATTTAACTTTAATTTTCCCAATGTGGTGCCACGAAGACGGATAAAGTATTCCAATGTACTTTATTCAGTCCATCGTCGAATACTACCTATGAACGCGCAACCACAATCTATTTAAGTGCATACATTATATAGTCATGTAAATTGAGTGTCTTATGAGCTACTCCATTTTACTTAATATATCTCTGTGTCCAGGCAATCTGATAGATCAACTGTCCTGCTAGCCTTATATGGTTTGTTTTTTTATGTGATAGGTAATCATGGGGGTTTCTCAGTAGGAACATGGAAGTGTTTGCAAAAATTCAATTCCCCTTGCAAACAGCTTTAATGGCATTTTCCTACTTTCTGTGGATCGCTGTTGCAGGATTACAATTACCCGTTCGGCTGGATTCTGATTGTCTCATAAATTTTGTCTTTTCAGCGAATCCGAATGTCACAACCTTAGATCCGGACCACACATTCATCCATACGTTTACAGTTCACAATGTGAAAAACTTGTCATTTGGGCTAACAGATGACATGATTAGTGACGGGTTAACTCTTAACAAAGGCTACCTAAGGCTAACCTCGAAGACACAAAGTTCTTACTGCATCTTGTTTCTAATTTTAACGAACACGTTTTCGGAAACAGTGCAGGCAATACATCGGTCTGGGTTTGGAACTTCAGAGCACGTTCTATTTCTAATACAATTACAAACATATAATGCAGGAGAAATGCTTAACGGATTTTCCAATATCATTTACCGTTTGGATCTGACGCCGTTTCATGCAGGCTTAGTGTTTTTCGGAGACTTTTTCACGGAAATTGCTGTACTCTGCTACTTCTGTCCGTCCAAACAGTTACACTTTTTCCCAAACGGCGCACAACCTGGAGAAATTTTAAACATTAAGGACAAATTAAATGGACAGGGATACGACAGACACATTAGATTAGAGTTGATTTTGGGTATCCCTGGCATTGGATTCGAGACACAAATCGGAGGTTGTTTCAAGAACTTGGATCACCGCAACCGCGGTTTGGAAAAACTGATTGGGTTATTAAAAAGTTGTCCATACTGGGAACTACTTGCAATTGCCCAGGGACAATCCTACATTAACGTCACATTTACACCAGATATATTTGACTATCCGTGGACCGAATTCAGTTCGGGATTGTGGTTCACAAGGCTATTCATTTTCGAAGCCACGACGACAGGCGTTCCACTTGAAATAACACGCACACGAGGCACAGTTCATATGAGCAAGTCGCATTATTTTGCAACATTTATAATTTGTATAAAATTTGAAGACATGCCGAAACATTTCGACTATGGTCACATCACTGCCATCAAATCGTCAATATGGGCACTGTTAATTATGATGACATTTTCGTATGGCTTCATGAGAAAGAATATATTTTGTGGCGTGGATCTGATGTGGCCTCTATTTGGACAAGCTTGTAAAATGAAACATAGGCGACTAGTGCTAGGAATTGTAACCGCTTCAATGCTTCTCCTATCTACATCCCACCAAAGTTGTGTGTCGTCAGAGTCCGTGGCGCTGATGGAATTTCCGAAACTTTTGCATCTGGCTGCAAACGGATATGGCGTTCTGATGGACCAGATTTTTAATTTTCTGTGGCCCATTATATCTGGATTCATATCCCGGGAAGTCACCGAAAAAACAATGGCCATGTTTGGCGGTCGAAACTACTCGGAATTTATCAACACTGATTATGAGTATGCTAATATCAGGAAAGTCGGATTCCGTCAAGTTCTAGATATTGTTACGTCTAAAAAGTTGGTGTACCCGGCCCTTTTGCATGAGGCGTTCGGAGAAGGTCTTTACAACGTGATGGGTCCCAGTATTTGGGAAGTGGATGCAAAGTATTTCTGCAAGTCGGCCGATGTTGCCAACGTATTACCGGTGGATCCTAGGATAAGTTTTCGAGTCTGGGGCTACTTGTCGGCGCGCTCGTTTGACATGGTGCGGTGGTGGGAGGAAATCGGGATCCCTTTGAAATTTAAGCATCTAAAAACAGTGACGAATCTGAAATTTCTTCGCAAAAGTGTCAATCTGAGGAGACTTGGGACATTACAAGAGCCTTCAAGACTTGGCCTGTGGTCTGCACTTGGGATCACGGTGATGGGCATTTTCATTTTGGAAGGATGCTTGCTAAGTATCTATTTGATTACGTATTTGGTTCAGTGGATGCAACGAGGAACTCAAGTTGTAATTTTGAAAATGGACGAGTTAGAAAATTGGTGGAGGTTCGTGAGAATTAAACGACACCGGCAGCTGGTGTCATGTCTGTAATTAAAGTCAGTTAGTAATTATGTATATACGAATTGCTTCAGTTTTACTGCAGATAAGGTTTGAAACAATGTACAAATACCTATAGTTAGATTTCCTGAACGGTTATACGAAAACAATAAATAAACTTAAATTTACTTCTTTCTATATTTGGGAGACATTGCATATTATTAAGTTACTAGGTCGGAGGTGGGAGGTTGGAGGATGGAGGTAAGTTAAGTTTTGGTGGGTCGGAGGGAAGCAAATATACTACATAGGTTTCTGTATGGCTACCACCATATACAAAACAAGGCAAAAAGTTATACACGACAGTACCGACTGAATGAGTATATCGAAAGTTTAAATTTAAAATTAAGTCTGTGCGCGGAGTCCAAGGAGCCAATATTGGTTTGCAAGTATGTGTGTCGACGTATGAAATCAATGAGAAAAATTACCGGAACGCTAACAGCTTGGGGATACCTCTCTCCTAGATACATGGTTTAATTCGGCATTTACAAGTGATTGTCATTTGGTAGACTCGAAGCATTAGTTATCCCGAAATATACCTGCACCGTATATGCATACATATCCACTATAATGTGATTGAAATTAAAATGACTTTGAAACGTATTGAGAGTATAGGGCGGTAATGAGCTTGCCTAAGAATTAATGTGGTATATACACTAGACAAATTTAATTCTGATGAGCATCCCATTAGACTTAAATGTATTCCAACAATTAAACTATACATTAAAAATTGAAAATCAAGTGAATTTTGTCCTACATGCTCAGAATAGAAAAATCATATTTAATTAACCAGCTTATCCAAATGGAAGATCAGATCGCCTTCCTCGAATCCACGAAATTCCTCGGGTACAATATTTGAGTTCCATTTTGTTAATTGTCTCATTTTGATTGACAAGATTTTTAATTGATACGTTGAGTATCTAAAATGCATATGACTGTATTAGCATATATCCCGGGGTAACTTTAGACAAATAAAGCAAAGCTGCAGTCTAATGATCTTTCCAACTACTTGAGATGTGAATGTTCCAAATGCATTTTTATGTCCCAACAATCGCAAATCGACATTCGAAGTAAAAAAGCTGTACAACGGAGATATGAGGAGTTTGGGGACAAGTGAAAATACAATGGCATATGAAATAACTTTGATGGACACAAAAAATATTCCAACAGATGCGAAATCAATTCAACTACAGTGACTAGTAAATTTCAATGCCATGCGTGGTACATGTTTGTAAAAAATGCTGCGTTTTAAAACATAGCTTTAGGCAAGTGCACGTGTTACACATTTCGAAAAGCTACCCAACTTTCTTTTCATTCTTAAGATGTTGCTTTCAACGTTTTCATAACTGTTGCTGTAGTTCATGCTTTTTTCCACGGCGAAATAGGAGCAGATACGCCACAATGTGAACGTACACAATAAAAGCAAAATTATTCGTTCCGAAAGAAAATAATTCTGCCAGATGTCTAATAACAGCAACTGTATACAAAATATAATACACACATGTCACGACTACAAGTCTCAAGGTCAAAGCAGGAATGGACTGCGTGGTAAAAGCTACATCTGCTTTCATGTTCAATCGACGCATATAAATATAACTTATGCATAATGAACAAGAAATCAAAACTCATTGTATTTATTGGTTCCAGGAATATGTCTGTATGGACATCGTAATGAGCCGCAAAAAACGTATTTGCAAATTGACAGATTTTTTTCCCCAAGGGTTTATGGATTCGGAGTTTTGCCACTGAATATGTGTGAAAATTCTAACTTACATTTTGCTTCTCATTGTAGTTTTATTTCGTATTTCAAGTTATCTCTAGAGCAGAGCGTAGATTTATCCGCACATGCATCAGTAAATGAAGCCTTACAGGCCTAAATTGTTCAACTTGTTGCATGTTGCCTGGACACAGTTTCACGATAACGCAATATGGAATAATGGACAAATCTTTGCAGAGTGATAAACACAATTTACAGTTTCTTTGAGATTTTTATACACCAGTTATAAGAATTACATTAAATTATTAATTAAGTGGCGATAGACTGAAATGCGGTAACTTCCATATGCATTATTGTTTTACACAAAGGATGCGCTTGCATCCACACATTTTCCCCCATCTATTCAGTAATCTGGATAGATCGATGTGCACCGAATCTCTCCGTCGTCGTCTCTGTAACATCCGGGCTTCAAAGCGTTCGTTCGTTGGGCTCTTTTAAAGTTCTGATAGATAAACATATGATACATGTACCTATGTGAATATAATTGGTTTGTAAGATTATTGTGACAACTGGCTTATCAGTTGAAGTAGTACTTAGGTTGCATGCAGAAAATCGTCTGCGTAGTATTGCTGAAGCTACTAATGATACTAAATATTATAATCGGGGATACTAGTTCCCGGAGACTTACCGTATTCATCTTCTCAGTGAACTACATTTTCGTTTCCTTTTCCAACTCGATATCCTTCAACAATGCCATTTCCTTCTCCAACTTGGCTTTCTTCATCTACAACTCCACTAGCCGTCTCCGCGCAATTTGCATTTGATAAATAAACTCTTCTCCAAGACTAACCGTACTCATCTTACCTGTCATCTGTATTTCCTTTTCCAACTCGATATCCTTCGCCAACTGCAACAATTTCCCGAACACTCTTCCCTTCCAAAATGCAATTTCTTTCTCTAAATGGACTTTCTTCATTTCCAAATCCATTTGCAAATCAAATAATAGGTCAACCTACAGATGCATGGTACCCAAATGCTACTGCGGTATACATACCTAATAACTTATAATTATGAACATCCAGCATGTTGTATAATCGATGATGAGTTGTTTAAATTTGCGACGAAACATATTTTTATTTCGTATTGTTTTCCAGTTTACAATGATTTATGATTGTGATAGCACCATAATTCTGAACGATTAAATGATGGTTTGCAAGGACACAATTCTGCTGATACATTTGCTCTCAGGATTAAGTTGTATAGCATGATTTTTGTAAAATATATATACTCATCACTGTTGATGTTGCTCTTGGTGTTG
>CM023202.3:35335612-35392386 GCA_004115045.4 Sinella curviseta | reverse complement strand
GAAAACCGCACGTATGTATCAGCAAAGTATGGCCAAACCATTGATTGCAATAGCGGAACAAGTAAATATGATCCCAAAGTTTACAATGGTGGACTGTTTAAATTTCGCGTACACGTTGAAAACGAACTTTCAAATATCAGAAGCCCAAGAGCAAGAAACAATATTTTTGCTGCGAATCCATTCACTAATTTAAAAATACTTGCGTGTGGACAGCGGGGATATAGCCGATTGCCGTTTCACGAACTATCAAATATATACGACACCTATGTTTGGTTTAGCACATTAGCAGCTGTGGTTTTGCTCAAAATTTTGATGACTAACCTGACATGGAGTCGCGTACCCAAGGAAGGACACGGATTCCTGTTTTCGCTTATAAAGGCACTTTTGGAGCAAGGTGACTTATTCTCAAATCGTATTCTGAAGAAGGACTCGATGCGATGGTTGATTGGCGGATTCTATTTCAGCGCACTTGTTCTAAGTAATGGCTATAAAAATACAAATGTATATAACATGATCACTGCAAGGCAGCCGCTTTTGTACAAAACGCTTCAGCAGCTCAGAGATAACTCGGTGGAATTGTATTCCAGAGTCTCCTACTTTGATTTTATGTATCACAATCTATTTATACATCGACAATATTACAATCCGCCATACTATCAAAATCACAGCTATGTAGGCGATTACATCAGAATTGGATCTGCGGTTAATCAAAAATGTTTCAACGACAAAATGTGCCGAGTTGGAGATACAAATCTGCAGCGTCTCATGAAAGCATCCCGGTTACATCCAAAGGCCGTCCCTACGGCGGTAGATATTTCGGCAAATATGATACCCGCTTTATTTGGGATTTACATATCAAATGATCTTGGCACTAAAATCGAAAAGACACTCAGAAATTATTACGAAGAGAAAGAAAGGAGTTGGTTTCTGGACGACTTGAAAGCGTGTAACAAAACCGCAGTGATCCTTCCAGAGTACATGTGCAAGCACTATGCAAAAACGTTGGGTAATGCTGACAAGAATCTTCTTTCTATTGGGGCTGAGGATTTTGGAGGAACGGATATTAGAATCGAGCTTCGGGATCATGGGTCACCGTACTTCGTGCGGCGACTTCATTATATAAATGAAGCCCATTTGCTTAATTGGATGACAGATTATTTCAGAGGTGAGCACAAAGTTCACAATGAGGAGCAGATCCCACCAACTGCTGCAAACATTCATGGAAACGTCCCATTAACTTTTATATTGCTTGTGGGTGGGCTTGCTATTTCAACATTTACATTTGTATTTGAGATACGCAAGTCAATAGCTATAATGATCCGAATATCCAGCAAGCATCTCAAATTATTAGTATCCACAATTGCTGCATTTACAAAATATGTCGTCAGTTCTAAACTTAGGATAACCATACGACGCCACAGGAGGAACCGACAAATCGAAGCGAACCGTTAAACGGAATCAATCGACTGCAACAGCGCGTATGACACAAAACCGAATTGACATGAATTGCAATCGGGTTGTATAAAATTGCACGTAATAATTTTTTTGCAGAATACTATATTTCGAGATGTAACTATAACTTGCAGTAAACTTACCGTGAAACATACGCACTTCACATGAAAGATAATTAATCCGTTGATATGTGCTTCTCATTGCGTACAGACAGGCAACTTTATTACTATAAATTGTTGAACAAAGCAAGTTTTACCATACCTTAGGTTATTATTTACGTATCAGACAATCCGGCCAACATATCTATTCTTTAATTTCCTCACTAATTGCTGCAACAGTTTTCATAATATTTCCTTTTCCCTCCTCACACACTTCCTTCAGGTGAGTTTTTCCATCCTCAGAAAGTTTCTCATAGTCTTCTGCGGTGGCTGCCTTCAAATTTTGAAATACGTCGTAAACATCAAACGCAATATCCAGAACCTTGTTCCGAGTAAGCGTCTTGCTTTTCGCTGCCCCTTCCACTTCAAGAACCTTGTGTAGTGCCTTGGCCTCGTATTCTTCAAGGATGGGTTTAACCTTATGTCCAATGGCCGCGTTGTCCGTGAAAACGACCTTTTCTATCTGCGAGATGAGCATCTTAGTTTGACTTTGCCAGATGGAAACTAGATCCTCGACTTTCTTCCAGTCGGTCTCGGCACTAACGGTGCCCTGAAATTTCGAGAACGAGAATATATTTACGAAATCTCAAACAAGATTTTAAAAATATTTCTTTCCCTACCAGAACCACTAGCAATGCAGTTACGATTATAGACGTCTTCATCTCGTTGTCAGTGAGGTAAAACAGAGTACAAGGCTAATCGAGTTCTGAGGGAATACTCAGCGGCGTCTGAGGTAATGATGTAAAAAATGGTTTGCACACATCTTTATATACCCGTTGAACGACGTCACTGATAATCGGCGGTAGACATTGCTACGTAACAGATTAATCATTGTTCTCATTTTATGTCTTTATTTGTGTCATACATCCTGATCGCAACGATCGTTTGTCCTTCCGGCAGTAAATATTAGATCGTTTTGTATCAGATCCGCAATCTTGTGTTCTAATGTACAATGTAAAGATGACAGTGTTATATCATCGGTGATGTTACAGCGTCTCCAACAAATTATCCGCCGGAGAGTAAACGTGACAACATGAATATATTTCGTCAATTTAGTGGGTGTTGTTATCGTTTTTGTCTGTCGGATCTATTGTCCTTGAGAGTTCGACCGCCCATTCTTTTTGTATTTCCACTGCATTTGTCCATGCGGGCAGAATACTCTATTCTACAAGCCAAGTGCATATTCCAACCACAAAATTTAAATGTGTGCTTAAATTGAAGCTAATTCAAAAAGTGGATACAGTTGGAAGCCAAAAAATGCATTATTGGAGTACGCAGTATAGGCTCAAAGTTATTAGCGAAATGATCCATCATCAGACATTTTGTTGGGTTAATGGCTCTGCAATCAATTCCGTACAAATTGGTCACCAACCATGTAATTAAGTTTTTTAAAGCAAGTATTTCTGAAAACATTATAAACGGTGCAGACGGAAACCGATTTATGTCCATTTGGATATTTGAATATTACTAATTACTTAAATGCACAATTAAATAAGAATCACTTAAATATTTTGGTTTCTCCAATCCGTTTATATAAGCGCTCCGTATCGTGAAAGTTATGTTTGAAGTTGCTTATTCAACATTACTCCCAACCAAACATTTAACTGGAATTGCAGAATATGCTCTTTTAATGTCGAAAATTATCAAGACGAGCAATCGGCGCTGACGGACATTACGACTACTGTATTCACATATCACTCGAAACCAAAATGCCAGGACTTTAATGCACAATTTCCATATACATTTGTAAATCAGAACGTCTGGGGTGACTAGAAATATGATTACATTTCATTCGGTGTACGCTAGTAGTCTGTAAAATTTGTGGGAAGAAGAGAACACTACGCAGTATAAATCGGAAAAACGTTGGAATCGATACACAGTATTCTTCAAAAGAATGACAACTGCATTGCTATGGAAAGCATATCAGTTCAATGAGAAAACATTCGGCTGTGTCATGTATTGTCACAAGTTATCAATTAGCGCAGCAAAGGAGCAATTCTGCCTGGAACAGAATGCTGTCAAACTACTTCCATTGCGGCTTGCCTACGCCAACATTTTGATGATGACATTTCTCAGTTTGAACGTTATAAAAAGATTCACCGCTGAGACCAACGGTCCCTCATTTGCTCTTGTTCTATTCAATGTGCAGCTGGTCGCGATATTTGTGATAATTCTCGGTTCAAACTATTTTATTGAACGGGATGGCGAAACGCTACTGGTGGAAGGCTGGGGCCTCTTCCTGTCATACGACAGAAGTTCAAGACATGATAAAACGAAGATCGGTTACTCTGCCTGTTTTGAGTGGTGCAAAGGGTTGGTGGGTTAATTTTAATGGCTGATGTAGTTAGTAAATGATGCAGTAATTAAAGTTGTAGGAGGTGGCGGTAGTAAAAGAAGAGGCGGCTGTGGGATGATTAAGTTGCAAAAAGAAGACTAGGTATGTATGTTTGTCGTTGGACGAGGACAGGATGATGATGAGAAAATTGCTGCTGCTGTAGGCGACTATGTGCGGTGGCAAAAGTAAGAAATAAAATGCGGCGTGTGAATGGTGTGGAAAAAGTACACGTAAAAATGGTAAAGAAAATGACACGTTGATCTCCAGCGAGTAGGTTTAGTTTAGACGGTGAGTTTATTGCAAGTAGGAAAAACACCGCGTGTCAGTTGAGCAGAATGCGTAGCTGCTTTCAGAATGTTACTGGAGATAGGTAGATGGTGTGCGCTCGCTCTTTTATACTTGAGGCGAGCCACACAAACACAAAGAATAAAAATAACGTTGCCCAAATGGACTTGTACATAAAATGGTTAAAATCCTCTAAATGATGACAATGGTCATGACCGGACATTGCTCTGAAGGAGCGCACAAGAGGTTGGTCACGTAGGCACTAGCCTACTTTACATTTTATTTAAATAAAAAGGTACAATTATGTAGATCGCAGGATCAGAAGGATCCTGCGACTACTTTACAGACTATGCATAGAACTGGTTCGCAACACTGCCACTTTGCCTCATTGGAAGCTATTAACTCAAGGTTAGTGTAGATACATTATAGTTTTATTTCTACTTGAAAATACAGCAACCGCTTAAAAATATGTCATTGCTTTAAGAAATCAACAAGCTAATTCGAGGACTGCCGGATGCAGATGTCATGGATTTGTTCATGCACGCCGTTATCCTACTCGAAATCACTGCCGGTCTCGCAATTGCAGGATGTTTGATTGTCGCCAAATTTGATCCTGGATGTGTTACGTTTGGTGATTCAATTCTATCATCCAGTAGTGGCGTCTCGGCATTACTCCTAAGGTGCATTGCTACCCAATGGTGCTTCATGGAGGTCACACGATCCATCACACAAATTCTCCTGCCAACAATTTCCGTTTTCAAAATTGTCATCAATTGCCTCCGAATTATAAATGCGATGTCTCTCAGAAACCCCCAACACATGAAACTACACATCCAGCTTCAATGCATTGTCCAAATTATTACGGACCCGTTAAGAAAAATCGCAGCGGTGTATATGTCGGTCGGCCTCGTCTTGGGAGTAGTGGGCACGTGGATACTACTAAACGGATGGGCAATATTTCCGCAAGGAATTTATGTGACAATGTCCATGATAACGTTGGTAGTCTACATAGTAACCGGAGCAACAATCCCCCATATTGTTAGGTCAAACGAATTCAGCACCAAAATGCTCCAAGTCAATTGGCCAATGCATGTTTTGGAGTGGAGGAAATCAAGATCGATTAATGGTGCATTTTGTCCTGGATCCAGATATAATAGTTGGTGCCGGGAAGTTTGGGCAAGAAGGCCAATTAAATTTTACTATGGGTTGGCGGAATTTGACAGCAACACAAAAACCAACTATTATTACACCATATTTTCGAAAACTGTGGACGTAATTCTGATGACATGAACTATCCGCCAATGTGCTTATGTTTTTGGTGCAACGTATTATTTATGGTATTTATTGCAATCTATTGGATTTAGGTTATTAAACTATGAATTATCTAAATGTGCAATACAAATTCAACCTTGATTTTCCTGCAACATCCTTCTTTTATCTGCTACATTTATATGGTATATACATCTTCGGCGTAAAATTTCAGTTATACAGCTAATATTACAATACTACACACTAATTATTTGTAATACTTAAAGTAATAAAAATTCATAGGTATGCGCGACACAATGATCATTAAAAAGAAACTCAGCTCTATTGAAAATAAAATTTTGCAACTTAATCCAACAGCACTCCACATTCCTATTCGCATCGGCAAGATGAAGCCGTCTACTGGCCTTGGGGACAATTTCATCAACTCCACCCTGGTCTGCTCAATACTGTTCTTCCTTAATGGAAATCCGCCTTCCATCCACCTTCTAACATCGTTTAGCCAACTATCGCCTACAGTGTTCCATAAGCGCCAGGTATCCCGTATCTTCATGTCTAATGCTTTATTAATCTCGACAGACTTGCACACGATATCCTGACCAAGAACAAATTGGGCTTTATCCCAGATTTGGTTTTTAAATAGATAGCTTCCCGGACAGAAAAACATAGTCCTTGTAGAAACTAGCTTCTCAAAGTGTTGCGATATGTTGCGGTGGTATGACTCCATCAATGTGTCATTATAGAAAAATATATTCTCGCCTTTCCCCATCGTCAGTCTGTTCCACCATACTTCACCGCGCTCATCTCCAAGGACTGCTTTAATGGAAATGTGTAATGGCATGGCAAATTTCTTCGATGCATGAAGTCGATAACCCAAATTAACTAAATTTTCAAAGGAAGGAAACTCCGTAATTTGCATCGAGTCTGCTGAAATATTTGCCTGCCAGACTCCGCTGAATAATATGAGGGCAGCAAAATATAGAAATACAAGTTTTCTATTCCGAATCATTGTCCTTTTTGGAGTGTAAAATATGGGCCAAACCAGGTCAAATACGTCAACAACATTTTCAGAAGAGATAACATGAAACAAGTAACCATAAACGGCAATTGTGACCAATAGACATGCCCAAACAATTTTGTTAATCACTGTGAAAATGTCAAACACGAAATAGGACAGATCCGTGCTTCTCAAGCAGGCGCTCACCATCCATACTTTGTCATCACTGACCGCCACCAATCCTCTGGTTGCAGCAAATTCATTAGGAAAATGAAAGCTGAAATATGATTCGGAAATTGCCATTTTTGCGAAGCTACTGGCTTTGGTCATTTCTGACTGCGAGAGTGAGTTGGCGGATTCTGGTACAAATGTGACGTTAAATCTACGCCAAAGTGGTACGAATATTGAAAATTCCCTTTCGCATTTATAATTACGGAAAGCATTGTAGTACTCCTTTCAATTGGATATATCGTCCGATAGACCCAGACAGTACGCTGTTGACGAAGGTGATTTGTTTTCAGTTGGTGGTAACACAATCAGCATATTCCGTCCATGCCCGTCCTTATTTATATTCCAAATTGTGAGCAACATATCATTGTGGTAATATTTAGGAAGGGGCTGCAAATATTCGGATTTCTGGTTACACGTGTAACAGAATGCCCATAATGCCGGTTCAGCTTCCGACATATTCATGAATACCAAAGGTGCGCTAATGGCTTCGTCCGGGTTAGCGTATTTGTTGGAAATAATCACACTATATTCTATGGGCAGGAAGAATATTACATTTGACGACGTCCCAAATCCCGAGTTATGAATTGCCTCAAGGGATTCTTGTGCAGAGACAGTTGAGTCCAAGATGAATGCAGTGCATATTGGTCTCGGATGTTTGTTGAAGAACCGAAAATATTTTGACTTGAGTGTTAATCTGACATCGTCGTTTTCTATATCATCTTCCTTGCTGACTGCAAAATCTAGCTTATCCGTAGTGTATAATAACCAGGAGAGTTTTAGATCGTTTGCATATTTTTGATCACTAATGAGTCCATCGGTAAAACGTTGAGGAATTTGGACGGTGTTGTTAATGGACTTTACAACTCCAACAAAGCAATGATCGTTTACATAAAAGGGCAGGACGAATGCTGAGACTGATGCTACCCGAAATAAAACAAGTAAAGTGCATACAAATGACATGATTTGGATATAAAACCACGATGAAATTTGAGAATTATTCTTTGCACCAAACTCTAGCAGGTAATAAAGCATCTGTAATATACATATCTCTACTAACTTTTTATGGACGAACATTTCCTACCGCGTTTGGACAGAGCTTTTATCGACCAAAACGTTTCCTCTTGCCAAAGACAAATATATATTCGCAAAATATTGATGGTCATTTCCATAAATTTTAAATTTTATTTGGTTATTTTTGTGTAAAAATCAATAATCCTACTCTAACCCAAATTGATATAATGATATGGCTGGAGCAACAAAATGACATGCCGAATGTCCCGCAAAACTTGTAAGGGCGGTGTGATTGCGCTTGGAGGATACGCTATCTCATGAAAGCCTTGAACTTTTCTTGCTCAGCTAAAGGTGTATTCTCAGTTAACACTCCGCAAACTGTTTAAACTGTGTTATCGAATCTCTAGGATTACCACTCCCAACATGATAATAAAACTAGTTTAAAGGGGGTAACAATTAGGCTGGATATATGGATACTAACATCTATCGAGGGCAAATGGTGAGTAGAGTTTTTCAGTAAACCGTAATCAACCCGCAATGACAGCCTAAGCCAAACCCAATATTGAGAGTGAAATCAGTAACTCCCTTTTCGATTTTTATGGGGTAATACGGCGTCTGATGGCAATCAGTGCACATCAGCACGTGTACACGGTAATACTTTGCTAAACGGTGAAATGATGTCATCCTTCTGCCTCTTGTTACCTGTGATTATGCAGTAGTTTAAACGTATGGGAACAATATTTTATTTTGAATTTTTAATTGATGGTAATTACAACATCAGTATCTATTACAATTAAGTATGGTTATTGAGGAGAAAAGCTATTTTGAGTATGGAATTGTGGACCATAATTATATTTGCAGTATGAATATCACCAATATATTTGTTTCTGAAAGATATTGCCCACAACTGGTTCTTCAACATTTCATTCTTCAACTTGCTGGAATTTATGTATTAATTGTTGGCCTTTACTATTTTGTGTAAAGAAATGGCGACGTTTCTTTTGAGGCAGTTTCGAAGAGAAGGAATGGAAGTTGGATATGCAAGGACATGACATTTTCTTCGTTATTGATTTAAGTTTGATGACTGAGGATACCTGCATAACGGCACGCCAATTACTAAATTACTAATTACCGATTACTAAGTATCACTCGGTAACTTCACGAGAGACAAGGGAAAACAAACCGCTCTGTCAGAAACGTGGCTGCATTGATGCGCACACGTTACTAACTGCGCCACAAGTTGGTCATCCGTTTCTATTTTACATTTCCGGAGGCAAATTGTTCATCAACCTGAACATATTTTATTCCTATGTTAAATCCGTCACGTCGGTGTATTTGTCCATACATAAATTGCGGTGTGATATCAATGATGAACTAAATGACCCCAGAACTCATTCCGAGAGTTAAGTAATACATGGCTAATATTTCGCATTACTTGCAAACTAGCAATTTTATATTTATTATTTTTCAATGAATCGTGCAATACGCTTTCATTTAGACAGCTGACACCTTAGGGAACATATTCATTCTTTGATTTCATCACTAATTGAAGCAACGGTTTTCTGAACACTTGCCTTGCCCTCGTCACATACTTCGTTCAGGTGAGTTCTTGCTCCTTCAGAAAGCTGCTTATAGTCTTCAGCGGTAGCTGATTTCAAGTTTTGAAATATGTCGTGAACATCCAACGCAAGTTCAATAAGTTTGCTCCGAGTAAGCGTCTTGCTCTTTGCGGCCCCTTCCACTTCCAGAATTTTGTGTAGAACCTTGGCCTCGTGTTCGTCAATTATGGGCTTCACCTTGTGTCCAATGGCCGCGTTGTCCGTGAAAACAACTTTTTCTATCTGGCTGATGATCATCTTGGTTTGACTTTGCCACTTGGACACTAGCTCCTCGACCTTCTTCCAGTCAGTCTCGGCACTGACGGTTCCCTGAAATTTGGCACACGTGAATGAATTAATCAAGCCTCAAAAGAGACTGAACAATGATTTCGTTTCTTACCAGAACCACTAGCACCACGGTTACGAATTCACAGGATTTCATAGCGTCGTCTATCAAGTTACACAGGATACAATGAAATGCACAGGTAGTAGCGTTTTGAGAAACTTCTCAACAGTTTTACTTTGTAGCAGCTTCATATGCAATGATGCTCCAGCGTGCTTTAACGTATCATTATATATTCGATGCACAACGACGTGATGAATAGTCAGCGTAGGCTATTGTTTGCGTAACCGACTATTCTTTGGCCGGATGTTTTTGCCTTGTTTGCGTCATATATCCTACTCGTAACGATCGTTTCCTCTTCCATTAATAAAATATTTGATCATTACATGACATCGAATCGACGTCATATTTCTTATTTCATTCAGGCCTGCAGACTCCCAAGTCTACGTGTACGATCGCGATTTGTTTATCGTTCGCCGGATAACATAACAATAATTTTCACATTATCTAAAACCACAAATCCGCTCAATCGATAGAATACTTCTGACTCAGAAGGAGTTACTTGTCCGTCTATAATAAATATTGTTATGCATAAAAAATGATGTTCGGTTATGTTATGTGTAAACTTGAATCAGCTCCATCAACTCATCCGCCAGTTGATGAGGTAATATCAATATGTAATATTAGTTGATTGTGTAACATTTATATCATTATGTATTTGATGTCTTTGTTTTTGTCAGAATGGGCAGTCACGTATCCGTCTCTAAACGAAGATCGCATAATGACAAACGTTACCCCGTCTATGCCAGCAATATGCCAACACATTTCACCGTACTGTTTTGTAAGTTCACGAGCCCCAAAATCAAATATGGGCTTATGACAGCATAAAATCATTGAGAACCGTATATGTAATATTTCAAATCGGTTACGATTAGCTTTATCATGTACGTAATTACGATCCGGAGAAAGCAATAAGCGCATTTACAGAGTATCCGCAAATATTTTCAAAATAGCCAGTTTTGAACTCTTTCGTGAGTTTAGCAATGCTACCACAATACAGGCAAATTGGTCTCTGCGCTTTCATCATCCGTTTCCAGACACGTAGTTCATGCTTTCCGTATACGAAAATACTGCGTTTCCATTTGGCCAGCATTTCTCTACTCTTCTCATGAAAATCAGCTACAACTGGCATAGTCTCCCATACTACAATTAAATCTATTGCTGTTACAATAAGCACGCACACATTAGTCAAGGCAGGGAGGATACTCCATCCAACAAGACAAGTGCATATTCCAAACACAGTGATGATAAATCCTAATGTAATCAAGCAACAAGCGGCCATTTCAAGTGGCTCACTGCCATTCTGATGAATTATGTGCAACTGAGCAAACAGGTTCAGTGCCTTTGTAAACCTGAAGGGAACTGGAATTTTGCCAATTATTGCAACACATTTCAAGTATAGTTGAGAAAGCATTACGGATGGTAGGAAGAAATAAAACAACATTCTAGAAACTTCCATGGATGTCCATTCGCACATAATATATCGAAATATCAAGGTCAAGGTCCAAAACATACTGTATGGCCTAGTTGACTGAATGGATGTAGAGTTCCCAAAATACATCTCAATCAATTGGTATGCGGGATCTAAATTTGTGTATACGCCAACAATCCCGCATACATGTCCAGTTAACACAAGGCCGGCAGCGAGAATATTGAGAAATATTCCTGGAGCATCCAAGACTTTTCCAGTTGATGTTAAAGTATAGATTTCTTTAAAGAAGATACAAGTACTTTTTCCAGACTGACTTGAAAATACGGAATAGCTTTGACTTGAGTAGCTTACCTTGAATTCGGAAATTCCGCTGTGGTCGCTTGGCGCCAGATGATATCTGTTCGTTGTCACTTAAAATCTTTTCAAACAATAGTAGATGATTATAGAGTTGAGAAAAGAGTTGGTGTGGATACAAATACATTATTGCAGTGAGAGCCATGCAAAGAGTAATTAGACCACCAATTACCATAGCGATGATCAAGTTCGAAGTTTGAACGGTTTTAGAGCTTCCATGAAAGTATACAATGATTTGAACGAGAAACATAAACTGCATGCAATTCAGGACAAATAGGGAGAGGTACAATCTGAATGGTTTCTTGTACTCTGGGTTCACTACGAATTTACGACGTGCATGGTCAATGAAAATAACATGAGGAAAGTAGATGGACTTGGTGTAAAATAAATTTCCAAACTTGATGGCTTGCCACGTTAGCGGAGTAGTCATTTTTGTTGGGATTCAGAGCATGGCATGAACAATGTATGTACTGGATTTTTGTAAAGAACAACAAGAAGTTTGTATTAGCTTTGCTATCAGCGTTGTATTACGTTCTTGGCTGGGAAGTTTTGAAAGCATAATTTAAAGCAGCTTAAATAGTTGAATAATTTTGCACGTTGAAATCAATTTGTAGATTGAATCAACTTAAACCGTTTGGCACTTAATATCCCCATTAATAGAACATTTGCTACCTTCAAGGCTAAAAACAATTCGGTTTCGTACACAACGTTTGCTGTTTGTGCTCAATTTTCTGAACTACTGCGATGTAACATTTCATCGTCAAGGTGGAACCAATGACAATGACGTCAATCATATCATTTGTTTGTCAAACACTCGACGACGGTTATGCTCCCATGTATATGTGAATTTAAAATAATGAGCAACAAACAACATAATGAGACCAATCTCAAAATTCTAGCTATATGTAATTTGCATTATTAATCAATAGTGCATTTATAAAATGATTACCATAGTTACGATAAAGTTGGTCATACTGTTTCGGAATTCATAATATTTCCGAACGATTCTTCTGTTCAAATTGGTGGGTGTGTTGACATTATTTTAATACATAATTACGGTAATGGAAAATTATTACGGATTTATTTAGTGATTTATAAGAATACTCGGAATCATTTTGACGGAGTCTAACATCTGACAACTATAATCCGCTAATTTGTTGTACAGCTTAAGACACTAACGCATTTACTTTTAGTAATTGCATGTGCAATTTCGACAAGCTTGAATATGTTCCACCATTTACCTTCGGGTTACAACCATTATCCTCATGGTACCTCTGGATACTCCACGAAAGTAGTTGAGCACGCTCACCCTCCCAACAACAAACTGCGTTCCGTATGACAACAAAATGGGTCTGCCAGACCGCACAAACTTTTTCATCGACTTCCTTTCCTCCAAACTGCCGCCCCAATCATGCACCTTCCAAGAAAAGAGAACTTTACTCCCCCGAGCACAAAAAGCCCTACCCATCTCCATGATAACCGACCAAAACCCCATAACTATGCAAGTCCCCAGTGATATTGCTGACAATCCTGTAATATGCAAGTCCTTCCAATACCTCGCCAACAAAAAGTTTAGGTATATTGCTGATATCATAAATGTAGCATTACATAACACAAGAAAGATACCCATTATGTTTATGATACTCTGGTGGAGAATCTGGAAGGATCTGAATACATGTCTAATATGCCATTGGGTTCTTAAATTTGTCTCGGTAATATACGACACCCGACCCAGTCGAAGTTCCTTAGTAAAGAATATCGTGAAATAAATTAGATATATCATACTAGTGCTTCCACAGATTGCGATATTGTTCATGCATACAGTTAACATATATCCATGTGATACTATGATTAATAACTTTGCCGGAAATCCGAAATACTCTTCAGGGATTAACGCTCCAATTGTTAGGGCTCCTCTTGGGAAGCAAACAATAAATAATAGGAGAAATACATAAAGACAAAGAGTGCTGAATAGGAACCCTGCCATCGCAATTTCCACAAATTTGCTGATTTTTGACGTCTTCGGATTGAACCGTGGCATATATATTCCTTAAAATTAAAGCGGTAAAATTTAGGAAATAATTTATAACACGTCATACAAATAGAATGTTGAAACTTATTTTGAAGATGGCGAAAAAATGCAAGAGTTCCATTTACAGCGCAAATCGCATCGCTTTCGAAAAAGTTAGGTATGCCGTAGATAACAAAGACGAGGAAGAATGCGAGGAAGAAGGCTACGGAAATGTGAAAATCGTCGGCGTCACTTTCCTTCCACATCTGATGAATCAGACCACATCTCAGTATTGTGCAGGTAAGCAGTAGGAGAAAGTTGCCTGCAACTCTGACGTGTGCATCAGGAGAGTACACGAAAATGCGACGTCGTTTCTCAAAACAGGCCGCATTTCCTTGAATAGTTGCCGCAATAATGAAGGGAATAGCGATTATGTTTTCAAGGCGGGCACTGAACATACTTCCTCCGAAATGATCTAGCTGCAGAATGAAGGTTAAGAAGCAACCGGGCGACTGACAGCTTACATGGGTTATACAATTTAGTTATTTTTGAACTTATAGAGGTTATATATGTCTGTCTTTTTGTGCTCAAATTAGAATTAACTGGAAAGATCTTAATAGAATCACTTAAATATGTAATACTTGACTCTACTTAAGGAGAAAATCTTTGTAAGCTAATACATGTCCACCATTGAAATTATAAATTCGTTAATGGCTTCACGAAGGACTTGAAAATTGCCATTACGTATTTTATCTTTAATTCGAATCGTCGAATCTGAAATCCATTAGCTTTTCTACTACTTATGAAATAATTATATTGATATATATGGATACAAGCAATAAATATTAACTAAAGACATATGCATTTGGAATGTAGTGTGGACGTCATGGAAAATGTGATTACGTAACCATCATTGGATAAAGTATTAAAATACAATTTAATATTACGGGTTGGAATGGAGTGCTTTTTTACACACAACGGTGACCTGAATATAGCGCTTGGCATTCTTGCAAGACGAAAGTGAAGAAAGGAAATTAAAACAAACCATAATTCACTATTTTATTCGCTTCGACGTTCTTATTATAAATATGACACGCGGAAATTCGTAGGAGACTTTTTTTGCAATTTTGTAGTTTTTTTCATTTCCGTAGTGGCAAACATTTCCATTTGCGAGCAACAAAATTTTGTTTCAAATTTCTATCAATTTAGTAGCAAGAGTATTGTAATTGTGTACTCTAAAATCTTTGAATAAAAGTTTGCCTTGGTTTGTCTTTCAAACGTCGCAATGCCGTAATAAAACGAAATAGGCTTTTGAGCTTGCAGACATACTCTCCGCAATTCTAAAGCATATCCAGTAGACAATCTGTGCCTACCTACATCAGAGACATCAGATGCTAGCTTCCTAATCCATTCAAATTGTATCAACCAATTACTAAACTGGTTACATTTGCTTGCAAGCGGGAGACTTTGAGAAATTACTGTATAAATGACAAAAAGGATAGCTGCAGTAATAATATTGACATCCACTGGGAGCATGAAAACACCTTTCACAAGAATTATGTTGCATGTTACCGCGATAGTGAATCCGAAAAACATTAATGTTGCCGCCATGCATCTCACAGAGGCGTCACAAAGTTGGGAAATGTAGCGCAGCTGTACATACCATATCATCGACTTTGTTTCGGAATACATTTTAGAAATTCTGACCAAGCAGTCGTTGTAAATATTGAATATTAACATTGACTGCAGCAACGTTATGCTCAAGCTTCGAGCTCCTTCAAGGGTACACCATTGTACTAGAATGTATCGTCCTGCAAGTTCCACCAGAGTCCATGAAAACTGAAGATCAAGACGTTTGGTTAATGGATGCATGGGATCTAGTTCTCTCCAAATCCATATCGGAGCCATGGTTACCCCGGCCAGGAACAGAATAATTACTAGTCCGGTCATTAATATCCCAGGAATATCAACTTCTGATACATTTGATTTTGTTAGCTTTTTGATTTCTGCAAAATGGTACAAAACACGTATACACTTTATACAAATAATATCACATATAATGATTACTTCCTTCATAGCAAATGTTCTTGCTTACCTCGATGGAACAAGTACTTCAGTCCAAGACGTTTCTCCATGTGAATGACTGATGATTCATGAACGCCACGGATACTTCTGTTGAATGCAAATAGATGGGACAAACTTTCAATGAACTCATCCTGATAAGCTGTCACAATGCCACTGATGACCATTCGAAGCGGAACAATGAGTACAAGTCCGACATTTAGTAGTACAAAATGTAATGGTAGACATCTTGCTTCAAAGAGCAGAAGATAAATTGAGCAACATAACATCGTCCCAAATGCAAGAAATGAGAAATAAAATGGGATGAGCTTCCGTTTGTTCAGCACGGGAACAAAACTTTCTTTCTCAGTGTCCAGGGATAAGACGTATGGATAGAGAATATGTCGATATAGCTTCTCGTTTAGCACACATGCCTTCCAAATAAGTGCTGTGGTCATTTTGATACAGTAGTGTCAACACGATGCTGCCGCTGGACAAATATAAATGTATAAAACCAAAATAATTTTGCTCAAAAGCAGTTCGGTGACAAGTTGTAAATGTATACACATGCAATGAATAAAAGGAAAAGATAAGGTGATGGCTTTCCTTGCTATAAATGTTTTAGCATGCGCCCCGACAATCGATTGTCCTTGAAACAAACATAATTGCATACATCCCTTTCAATAGACTCTCATACAGGATGTATCGGATGTAATAATAATTCGTTACGCAAAATAGTATTTTTTGAGTAGTTTCCTTCCACAAGCAATTTATATTCTCATGCAAAAGTTTGGAAATTATAAAGTTGAAGTTATATTGAAGTTAATGTGGCATATTCGGTTAGGCCGCTGGTATAAAATTTGCCAAATTACATGTATTCTTAATTCTTTTCAGGAAACAAGATATTTAATACGGGAAATGAAAATAAATGTATGGAAGTATGAGCCCATGGTATACACAACGTTTTTTTCATTTTAGCGTGCAACCTCGATATACATTCTTCCTAATTGTAAATTACATGGCTAGTTGTAAAACATGTTCTTGCCCAGGAATAAAACTTAAACGGATGTTGTAGGTACGAATCTTTTTTATGGTTTTCATTTCAGACTCGCTGGTACGACAGTACTCCCAATTTTGTTACACGATGCTGGTCGACCATCAATGTGACAAAATCAAAGAAATTTTCCTCACCGACAAATAGTACCATAATTCCGTCGTAGTTTACAGTTACGACATCATCAAAATTAGAGAGTTTAAGAATATAATTTGCAATTCATGTACGTACAATAATCACACAAAATTATTACGGGAAATAATTACGAGGCTGGCGGTCCAAATTATCCAATAATTAGGGAGAGATGATCGACAGTCAACTTAAAATCAACTTTCCATTGAACGTTAAAGAATCAGTGACACAGAAGCTTTGTACCAGAAACTATATTCCAACTTCGTTTGAAGTATCGCGTCAAAATGGAAAACTTGGAGATAAATCCGCTGCCAGTTTCCTCTGAATTATTGGATATAGGAGTATGTACGTACATAAAAAGCCGCTGTAGAGGGTGTCCCTTACACTTGCAGAGGATCGTGAGTACATTTGTTGCTCTGTATTTCATAAACTAATTGTATTCAATGAAGTTGACATTGTGGTGTCAAAAGCTGCACATAACATATAATCCTTTAACCGCAACGAGTTCGCCCTGCCTTTGAATTTTGCCTGCTGGCGGAATTGTTCCCAAAACAAACAATTGTGGCTGATTGGTAAGACATTGGTTCGCGAAGGGATTGGACGTAGCAATGGAAGGATGATGATTTTATAGGTATGGTAATCAGCGTTAGTGTTGTGGTTCACAGCATTTTTCGAATCATTTAGGACACATTATTATGTTCCCACTTTCTTTGTATACAACTTTCACTAGCATATAAACACAGAATTTGTATAACATGGCCAATTCCTAGCCAACTCGAAGCCGAGCAGATACTGGATTCGCTAAAAAGGACATATCATTAATAAAAATAACGTTTTGTGCATAATTCGAAAAGGGAATACTACAACAATAGCATTAATTTTAAAACTGATGTCACATAACGAACATAATACTCGTAATATACATAGCCCTGATTATTTTGACTGATGGTAATCGTTATTGTGTGTATTTTTTATAAACGTCGTATTTTACATGCTTATTACTAACATTTGGTTCAACTGCATTACATAATATGGGTAATCAGTGGAAAAATGAATTATCATTAGCCACAAAACATGCGTTACATCATATGCACAAATAGCCGACACACATAAATCGGTTTTAGTACGGGAACTTATGACATGCATGTTGATTGTAATTAATTTAGCAGCAATAATATGCTAATGGTATACTCCAATATGTTCGAGTAAAAGTTTGCTTTGGTATGTCTTTCAAACATTGCAATGCCGTAATAAAAGGAAATGGGTTTTTGAGCTTGTACCGATGCCCTCCACATTTTCAATGTATACCTTGTTACAAGTCTACGTCTACCACTACCAGAGCCATCAGAAATAAGTTTCCCTAGCCATCCGTATTTTAGCAATTTATTACTAAACTCATTACATTTGATCGCCAGTGGCAAGCTTTGAGAAATCACAGCGTAAATTACAAAGAGAGCGGCTACCGTTAACACGTTGACATCCAGAGGGAGGATATAGACACCCTTAACAAGAATTATGTTGCACGTGACGGCTATAGTAAACCCGAAAAACATTAATGTTGCAGCCATGCAGCTCACAGAATCCGCACCAGTTTGCAAAATGTAGCGGAGCTGAATATACGACATCATTGAATGTGTTCCAGGATGCATTTTAGAAATCCGAACGAGACAGTCATTGTATATGTTGAAAATTAGCATTGATTGTAGTAAGCTTATGCTTAAACTCCGAACGCCTTCCAGAGTACACCATTGTGCTAGAATTAGTCGCGCTGCAAGATCCACTAGGCTCCATGGAAACTGAAGATTAAGTTGTTTGGTTAGTTGATACATGGGATCTAGTTCCCTCCAAATCCAGACGGGAGCCATTGCTATCCCGGCCCCGAATAGAATGATTACCAGTCCGGTCATTAATAAACCAAGAATATCCATTTCAGTAAAATTTGAATTTATAAACTTCTTGAATTCTGAAAAATGTTGTAAAATGCGGACAGCGTTTACAATGAATACAAGTATATTTATTATTATTCTCATAATACATCTTCTTGTTTACCCCGATGCAACAAATGTATAATTCCACGTTGTTTCTCCAGATGAATGACTGATGATTCATTAACACTACGAATGCTTCTGTTGTAAGCAAATAAATGGAACAAACTTTCAATGAACTCATGTTGATAAACTGTCACGATGCCACTGATTGTCATGCGAAATGGAATGATAAAAACCAGCGCAACATTTAGTAATACCATGTGTAGTGGAAGAGACGTAGCTTCAAACAGGAGTAGATAAACTGAACAAAATAATATTGTTCCAAAGGCCAGGAACGACAAGTAGAATGGGATTAGCTTCCATTTCCTCAGCACGGGAACAAATGTTTCTAGCTCGGTATTCAGAGATAGCACGTACGGGTACAGAATATATTTGTAAAGCTTTTCGTTTAGCTCACATGCCTTCCAAATAAGTGCCGTGGACATTTCGCCTCAGAGATGCGTAGGGGATGCCGCCGAACGTTTCAGTTAATTTACAAAGTAATGTAAAAAATAAACCTGCAAGAATATCGGTTCAGTGATATGTAATGCATGTAATCAAACCATGCAACGGATAAATAGAAGTAACACGTTGCAGACACATTGCATACTATTGAATACGCATCAATGTACTGGTCGACATTCGACTCTCCTTGATAAAATAATTGCATTCTTTTTTAAAAATAAGTTATAAAGTAGGATGTATCAGGCGTAATGATATTTGGTTACGTAAATGCAAGAATTCTATTTTAGTTGTTTCGAACGACACGCTTTAACCACGAATACAGGCACACATGTCAACAAAATTGCAATCGTATAAAGTAATGTGGTCGAATAGACTAGGCTGCTATTATGTAATTGAAAAATCTCGTGCGTTCCGAATTCATTTTTAGAAAACAAGACATTCAGTACAAGGACAGGAATACATGGAAATGATATTTCATTTTCTCCATGTAACATGCGTTCTACTTCTTCCTTGTTGAAAAATAAATGACAAAATTAAGTTGGTCTTGTCCTGGAACATAAATTACACCGGTCTTATAACGACGAGCAATTTATAATGATCTACATTCTGCATTGGCTTGAGCGACGGTACACTCTTCTTTTCAAGGGACGAGTGAACATGGGCAATTTCACGTATAATGAGACGAAATTTTAAAAATTGGACAAAAGCACAAATTGTGAGGCAGACCAATTATTAAAAATAATGTCGGTACTGACATAAGTACGACATAACCAATGATAATGACTGAAGCATAGACGATGCCTTATTGATTTGAGGACATGATTCTTGTTGCCTTGGTACGTTTATTTCCATGTTTACACCGTACCTCGACGCAACTCACTATTACATATTTTGATAATGACATGTGTTTTTTAATCTATTTACTTGTTGTTTTTCTGAGCGGTTATCGCTTATCTGAATTTCATCAAATATCGTCTGCTGTCCATAACATGCATACATCTACACATTACATGCATCAGAGTGTTATCAAAAAAAGGAATGAGCCGGAGTGTTAATGGAAGTAATCAGCATGCATATTAATTGAGCCCAGAGTTCATGAACTGCATCTCGTATCAGTTACCTCTTGTTAATTTCCGTTGCGGAACAAAACGCTTTATGCGGAAAGATTAACGAGATATTTTAGTCGGTTGTAAGTATAATAGCTATGCACCATTGTTATGAAAGGTGAATGCTTTTCCTGGTACAAATATTTACAAACATCCGTTTCTGCTCACATGCAAAAACATTTTCCAAACAAAATAATGTTTCCATCAATTAGTAAAGTTCAGGCTTGTATTTGTTTTGAACACGTACGGTCATGTGCAAAGTATTTACGCAGTTTTCAGTCTCCATATTCCTATAAATACGGAGATTCGTCATTCATTAAACTCATAAGCAACATTTCATTAAGCCAAACAGGAACAAGAACACCAAAACCTCATTCCGAAAAGTTTAGCCTAACTGTGTACAAAATATAATTTCGAAATGGCCAACCAAGCTGTAATTACATTGTCAATCTTTGCTACCTTTGTATCGATTACAGCAGGTAAGCTACTAAAACCGTAATTATCACAAGGAATTAAGTTCCTTGAAAATAAATTAAGACAATATTTTGAATGTTTGTTCAAGCTCTTCCAAATCCAGATGCGTCCACGCTGATTGTCGGCGGCGAAGAAGCCAAAAAAGGAGAATTCCCTTTCATGATTGACATCCGGAGAGCGGCTCACAGCTGTGGAGCTAACCTGGTCAATGCTGACTGGGTCGTCACCGCTGCCCACTGCACACAAAACACTATCGACGGCTACACTCTCGTTGCTGGAGACCATGACCTTAACGTGGTCGAGGGAACGGAGCAGTCACGTACCGTTGAGCGTATCGTGAATCATCCTAATTACAAACCGTAAGATATTTTGAATTTCTATTCCATCAAATCATTATATCCTTGCAATCATTTCAGTAAATCATTTTGACTACTTTAGTGGAACTTACGAGAATGACATTTCACTCATGAAAGTTTCCGAGCCGTTCATCCTCAACAAATTTGTCCAACCAGCAAGCTTGCCTTCTGCTGGATTCGCACCTACAGTAAACACTACCGCGGCGGGATGGGGTCGTACTGCTGAAGGTGGGTCTTCAAGTCCCCTGCTTCTCAAGGTCACTGTTCCATATGTTACGGATGAGGTATGTAACGCCGCATATGGTGCCGGAAGGATTGCCGACTCCATGATTTGTGCGGGTGTTATGGGGGAAGGTGGAAAGGATGCCTGTCAAGGGGATTCCGGTGGTCCTCTGATGTGCGACACTGGAGCCAATAACTTTGTTTGCGGCATCGTTTCTTGGGGTTCAGGGTGCGCAAGGCCTAACCATCCCGGAGTGTACACGGAAGTTTCTTACTTTACGGAATGGATCAATAACGTCATCAGGACCTCCTAAAATCTTAGCAGATTTTGGTCTTATGACGGCATATTTGTACGTTGCATTTGTAAATGTATCATTTAAATATTGTAAATAAATCTATTACAATTGAAAATAAATTTTGATTGTCAATTTGAATTTCAAAAACCGTAAGGCATTTCTTGGGTTTCATTTTTTGTTGAAACGCATTTTCATAAACATTTAATCTAGTTGTTGTTTGGCGCCAAGCGAAATTTTGTTTACATATGAGCGATAGTTCAATGACTTGAAATAGGGAGTACGCATCATGCTGCTGCCGACATATTAATTTTCCACCGGAAATAATTTAACTTGTCCAACTCGCATCCTTTGAACGGAAATGATAATAACTACACATTATAAAGAAATGGTATTTTATATGATCACTTTCACATCAAAAGTGTATTACCTACGCTGCATATACTGTTATTATATTCAGTCAAGTTGACTTTGCCTGGTGTCCAAATATGAACATAAAAGCTAATCTCGGGGAACGTTATCAATAAATGTTTCCGCAGTATGGACTGTGCAGTTCATCCCAAACCGAAAACACGTAGCTTTAGATAAAAATCAGTGGGATGATAAATGCCAAGTGACATGGCATTTGCGTGCCACTGGAGGTCATATAAAAATGAATCCAAGAGATTAAATTAAATTGCAATTTTTACTGCACCTGAGAACATTAACTTAATATAGCGCACTTAAGTAATGCTATGTATGTTACTGGAAAACGTTTCATGATTTTTCATCTTTAATTATATTTACTGAAGTACATATCATTACAGTATCATAGAAAGTATTAACTAAATTAGTTACTTGAGAGAGGTAATGATGACAAATATGTTGAAGGTCGTAATTATTACTGGAAAATCAGTTAATGAACATATTCTGAGACTGCATGTTATAAGCCTTAAACACTTTTCCTGGATACTCCCGAACGTACTGACGACACTCGTCATCATAAATACTAACCAATTCCAGAGACGGCAAGTTACGCCAAACCAAATTTAATTTGCTCCTGTTACCTTGCTCGTCGTATAGAAAGTCGCGTAGATATGCTCCAAATGAACTCTCCCTATATGCTGCAGGATCGTACCGATTCCATCCTTCTCCGTCACAGTGAATAGACAAGTACTTGAGTGATGGCAGGGATTTTAGAAACTCAAATTTCAGAGACGGATATACTCTTATCTTCAAGTCAACTATAGATGGAATTGTTATGGTTTTGTGGCTGTAGTTATCATCCTGGATTCCGAATCCGACCAGCTCCAGAGATGCAATTTGATACGCTTCCAATATAATTAGCAGTCCATAAACGTTGACCGTGTTTGACTTTATCCTCAACTTTTTAAGACGCAGCGGAGATTCCAGTGCACTCATTATGTCACATGTTGCTTTAACGGAATCGCATTTGCCGGTGTTTAGGTGAAGCTCCACCAAATGTGGAAAGCACTTGGCATACCTTCTCTCCCAAAATGCGTTACAAATTCCCAGCTTTTTAATCTCAGACCGCGACGTAAGGGAAGTTAACAGGAGATCATGAATTGATTTGGAGATTTCTGGAAAGTCGGTCAGCATTAATGTTTCCAGCTTTGGTAGCACACAGGGAAAACTGAATGAGGTAAGGCAATTGGGATTCTGATTTTGCTTCAGTCCTCTTGGAATGTAGCCGTCCAGAGTAAATGATCGCAAGTTTGGAGTGTTCACCAGACAGTGAAGCAGGACATGCACAAATTGTACAATGAAAGTTTCTTCTTCACAGTCATCTCGTCCCCAGAGCACAATGTGTAGGTAGTGTATATGATGACCAACTTTCTCCAAGGTTGGAATGGTATCCCACAAGTTTATATTGGACTGTCCTTCTGTCTGAGGCACCCCGAGATCAATTCTAATGTGGCGACCAGGAAAAGGATTATGCGCGTAATCACAGGAAGTCGTATTTATATCCAAGGTCATAAATTTACCAATATCGGTTGTAATCACTGGCATGCTGTGGTAGTTAAAATGATGCTCCGTTAGTGTGTTAAGGCGACTGGAGTTGTACGGGAGGCGATCGGGATGAGTTTCAAGTGACGTTGATATTACATTCATCCAGCGTTTTGAAACAAGCCGGCAGGTCTTGATGTCGGACAGATTTAGGAACTTTGGAAGTATGAATGGAAGTACCTCGCCGAAGAGCCGAGAAAATTGTTTCCCATTGGTCAAGTCACTCAGATGAGGGAAAGCCTCAAAAACTTGAACTATATCTGCCATGTCCAATACACTGTCCAATATTATCTCCCAGATCTGTTAATGTGTGTTTAGGTACCAATTATTAAATTGCCTTAAAAACCACGGAAATGAGGATTGTTGTTTTGCGTTTAAAAAATGTGTGCATTTATTTACCTCTGTCGGGAAAACCAGGAAGGGGTTTCCAGTACTTTCAAGATTTCCCACTTCCATTCTTTGTATTCAATCAATACATCACCCTTAAAATGACAATATATTACTTACTCGGAAATATTTTGAAATGCAGTTGGACGAGACAACAGAATCCTTTAAGAAATGATGTATATTTGGATATAAGAATGCGCTGAAAGTCAGGCGCCGTAATATGATAACACGACGTGAATGTTGACATGAACAACACGATAACAACCATCAATTTGTCAGTTGAAACACCTCTAATCATTTTATGATATGAAACCGCTTCTATCCGGTTCAAATGATTTTTGCCTACAGCGACCGTAAACTCTTATCGGTAGAGCAGTTCCAATGTAATTTTTTCGGCTCCGTGTCAATTAATATAGATTACATATTTATAACTACATTTCTAATAATGGTGTATCCTCACAGCTTACTGGTATTATTACATGCTAGTGTCAAGTCCAAATTTGCATGTTTTTGTTCCGCTTTTGTTTTCAGCTTAAAAGAGCATTGAACTGAACAATTATTTATTTGTGACAATCTTGCATGTTGGATGCTGAACACAAGACGAGGGATAAGGATACGAGATCAAATGGAATATGTTTCATAGGTTACTGGAAATGAGATGAATATACATAAATATGGAAAAACTAACTCATTTAATACAAGAAAAGCAATTTCTGTTCTATGAAGAAGCTATCACGGTCATTGATTTATCGCGCTGATGGCAATTAAAGCAGTTCCAGTTGGGACCAAAGTACGAATCGCAGGAGTCGTACACCAAAATATAATGGGAACCACTGTAATGAGCATTGCAGGTATAAGTGTTTTGAGTTGCGTACAAAATTACATTTTGAAGCATCATTAGCCCTTGTACTTGTTTTTGAACCAACTTGTTTATATTTGTCCCAAAATAATTTGACGCATTATCAGAAGTTTGACGCAACATGAAATGAATAAAGTGTAATTACACTCCAATCATTGGACTTTTAACCACTTCAATGAAAATGTTATCTAGGCTTCCAACTCAAAAATAGTATGGTATTAAACTTGTTATGGGAATAAAACATAGCATTACAAGTGTTTCTGTGCAAACATGAGACAATAGTTTTTGATTGTTATTTCTGCCAATATCATGGATTCGATATGATAAGTTACAATGTCATTTGTTGCAGGAGTGTATTGAATATAACTTGTACGTACTCTCAGGAATCTCTGTACCATCAAATTATTAGTTAATGTTACCTATGTATGTACCAAAACGTTATACATACATATGCCATATAGTCAAGAAAGTTGCCGAAATCAATTTTCGTTTGCTGTTATCATTACAAATGTCAAGTGGAAATATAATAACTACTTTTCCTTTAAGGCTGGAAATAATAATAATAGCCGAACAGGATCTACTTGACCGATCATTGAACAAGCCATTGTCGCAATACAAGTTGCGTAAGTGCTTAAGTACATTAATCGATTGGACACAAGTAAACATGTCTCAGAATGGCACAAACAGGCCGTCATCGGATAATGTCGGCTCCTCTGAAACTGTCCTACTGACGTTCAATTTCTGATTGTATTGTCGCCAAGTAATGAGATATTCAATATTCGGGTATATAAACCCATGAAAGCATTCCCAACACCACATAAGAACCTCGTTGTCCCACCATCTGAAAGCATACTGAAAAATATAACCAAAACCACAATGGCCAAGTTAGTTATTTCTTTGATTGTTTGCAGCGTTTTAGCTGCCAGTTATGGTAATTTAAATAAAAAATTACTTGATTACCTGCATTACATTCATTACTTATATTTCTGAGAATTTTACACCATCCTTCATTTTTTAATTAGCACTGCCAAAACTCCAGCGGAAAGTCCATCCCAACAGAATCATCGGAGGAGAGGACGCCAGCTTTAACCAATTCCCTTACCAAGTCTCCCTCCGAATCGTAGGTCAACATTTCTGTGGTGGCTCACTTGTTGACATTAACGGTACACAAATTGTCGTAACCGCAGCTCATTGTCTTCTCGGCGCACCCATCCAATACTTGTCCGTCATGGCCGGTGAAGTAAAGAGAACCGGAAGTCTTCTCGAACACGTCAGTAACATTTCCAGCATCAAGATCCATGAAGGCTTTGACAGCTGGTCATTCGCCAATGACATTGCCATCATTCGCCTAACCACACCATTTTACACCGGATTTGACGGTATCGAAAACATTCCACTCCCAAGTCCCAAGCAGCAGACTACAGGCGAGGTTCTAATTTCCGGTTGGGGCAATACCGTCACTGATGGAGAAGTTATTCCTGAAATTCTTCAGTTTATCCAAATTCCTACTGTCAGCGACGCAACATGTCAGTACCATTACCCTGAAGAAAGGATTCAGGAGTCCATGCTTTGCACTGGTCTGATTGGGGAAGGTGGTAAGGACTCTTGTCAAGGTGACTCTGGTGGTCCGTTGAAGGCAGTGGATGGTGGATACCTGGCCGGTGTTGTCTCCTGGGGCTACGTAAGTATCTATAAAACTGATATAGGTTACGTTTTGCTTATGACCGCGTTTACAATATTTTATAATGATATATTTCTCACAGGGATGTGCTGATCCTTTGTACCCTGGCGTCAACACTGAGATCTCCTACTTCCTTGACTGGCTTCAAGCTAATGCATAAGAAAAATCGTACAAACAAAGTAGTTCAAATAAACTGAAGCGCAATAAAATCAATATTTTTCATGCTAAATTACTTCAGTGTACCATAAATATATAACGTGACGTATTTCGTCCGTACAAAACTAACACATATCCTCTTTATCCACAAAATCCACCTATTTTTCATACTTATCATTTCATAAAATCCAAACTACCATTCGGGAAGCCCTACTGTGTATACATGGACTGATGCATTTCTTACATCCTCTGTGAAATTTATCACTCATTTGATCGAATTGCTGACCTTGACGAAAACTATAAACTGCGAGCTTGCGTATGTAACCGGTGTTATAACAAAAATGTTGCGCTTGAATTAATTTTATGTACGTTGTTTCTGCTTGGCTGCCCTTTTGCGCTGTGCTCTTTGTAATCGCGTTGCTGAGTCTACTAGGTAAGCGTATTCAGAATTACTTCAGTTTGTACTCCTGAAGCAGTGCAGCGTTGTCCCAATTCGAGTTTCTATCGTGTGATGTTGGCACGTATTAACTTATTCTATAATGACAGGTTTCAGCGTCATTGTAAAAATTGAAGGGTAATTATACAAATTGATCCTTCCATTAATTTGGATCCAATTTGTAACACTATACTTCAACATGAGAAAGCAATTTACTTGCATATCTGTCTGTGTTCTCCAGGCTGTATGTGTCGGTACGTTGGATACAACATTTTAATGTATTTTTGGTTTCTAAAATAATTCATTGCAATTAAAATTATTTCAGCCTTGTCCATTTTAAACAAGAAAACTCATCTCAGCAAAATTGTAGGAGATTGGGATACCATTGCCGGAGAGTTTTCTTACCAAGTGTCCATACGTCTTGATGGTAACCACGTTTGTGGCGGGTCACTTGTTGAAGTTAGGCGGAAACAAGTTATTCTCACCGCCGCTAATTGTGTCCTTTCTGGGATTCCGTCGTCTTACAGCGTCATGGCAGGAAGTACGTACAGAAACGTAAATAGGTATCAGGCTCAATTTCGCCAGGTATCCGCGATCAGATCTCACGAAAAATACGACGAAGGAACACACGCCAACGACATTGCCATTGTATTCATTTCTGAACCATTTTCCACGTCAAACGAATACCATGTTGTCAGCAGCATAATGCTCCCGAGCCAACACGAGACATACGATGGAGACGTAATCGTTTCCGGATGGGGATCCGAAGGCAGTGATGAAGAGCTCTCAGATGTACTTCAATTTCATCAGATCCCTGTTGTCAATGACACTGCGTGTCAAAATGCGTACCCAGAGGAGACCATTCTGGATTCCATGATATGCACTGGTCGCCTTGGGGAAAGTGATAATGGCTCTTGCCAAGGTGATGCTGGAGGTCCAATCAAGGCCATTGACGGTGGTCATTTGGTCGGAATCGTCTCATGGGGCTACGTGAGTTCTCATGTTTGCAAAACCGAGTATAACTATGTACTATTATACTAAAATGAATCTTTCTTTATTCCATTAGGAATGCGATCACTCTCAATATCCTAGTGTAAACACCGAGGTGTCTTATTTTATCGACTGGCTCAATGAAAACGTCAGAAAAATGGAGTAGTGATAAAAAATCGTCGTCATTCAAACAACAAAATGTTAGAAATGTTTCAGTCAAATATTAAATAAAACCCCCATTTATGTATTCATTTTTCCAGAAGAGAAGCACGTGTAACATATGCAATTGTTACTGCAACATGTATGAAATGAATGTAATGTTCCGTAAATGCACTATTTGGCAATAAACCAACGGCTACACTACAATCGCCAGAATTCCTACACATAATTTGTAATTACTGTTCGTGAATGAAAAAACGCGTACAATTCAGTACTTGACTCTACAAATTAAAACAAGTGTAATGGTGCTAGGTCATTTAATGACCATGGAAACCCGTAACAATTTTTATCCAGGCACGGGCCATTACTGGGGCTTGTTTAGATGTTGTGGCACAAATCGCCAAATACGTCTCCTGAATAGGAATCTGATTTCATTTGCAATTAATTAACAGTTCGCATGATTTGATCATATTCAACAAAGAAAATATTGTTTCATTGTCATGAATATCCAACTTGAAAGGAAACATTAATTATTGTGTAGTTAGAATTTATGAATATAGTTTGAGAAATCGATAATAAAAAATACATATTTCTGGCTCCTGTTAGGGATTACATTGCCACGTCTGAGCAAGGATTTGATGATCGAAATATCTTTACAATCGGCGCAAGAACTAGTTATTCGGCTACGGCAATTCCGGAAATGTTCCAGGCCGTGGAACCAAAATAGCATCCTTTTTAAACATTAAATTTTGACTATAACCTAAAGCAAAAGAATAACTCGAGTAATACAGTTAAGTGCAAGAGCAAGCTGAGCTTCTAAATATAGATTTTACATGTACTTCAAATGTAAGAAGGATGTAAGAAGAATATAAAAAGAATTAAAAAAAGAAGCCATAAAATATGCAATAGTCGTTTCGCTGCGAAAGTACTGGTGCGGTTTCAAATTGGAATAATTTCCTTTCGCAATATAAAAAATTATTTATGGCCGAATTTTTTTCCTTGGCGTTTTGACTTTTTTTTATATATAACCGCTCATTTAACATATTTTTTTCAAACCGCGAGTAACCACACGAAAGTAACTTTCACAAAGACGTGGGCAATAAATTTTAAAAAGTCTTCAGAGTTCCAGTCGCATTTCATGCAAGCTTACACATCACATTACTCAACGCGTTAACAGTGCATATTCCTGCAAAAACCATTTTTGTCTGGCTCGTATTCCTTTCTATAAAAGCTCCTGCGACCATATTCCAATAAAAATGTCATCTGCGCTAACTTGGAAAGTGTGCGATTTAAATCACAAACTCTACAAATACATTCTGTATCCCCACGTCTCCTATTTGAATATTGATCAAGAAAAGTTTGTTTCAGAAACGAAGCAGCGGAAATTAGTTCCGTTCTATTTATCGAATATTGTCATCGGCGCCACCATGTGTGCCTCGTTATATATCCTGTTGAACATCATCACCAACAATGGACATCAGCCTGTTTCCGTTATTTTGGTTAATGTGTGGTCTGCACTAGCTACCACCTTGTGCTTAGGCATTAACGCAATTAGGACGGTTCATAATGACGATCTAATTGAAAGCATGGCGCAGTTAATGCGTTTGAACAAAACGTTGCAGGGGAATCGGAAATCAATTATTATTCACATGGAAAAGCGTCTGGGGCTCAAATTCTTGCTAATCCGAGGTAACCTTTCAATACATTCATACAAAGTAACATTATGATTTCGAAATCATATACTAGTACATAATTTTGCCAATAATGTTCCTAGAATTCAAGAAGCTGATGCGAGGTAATCGGAGCTCCATCGTTGACTTGAATGGATTGTTGATGACGGGACTGGTGATAATACACTTCATGACCGGGATATTGCTTGCGCTAATAACAATTTGGAGGAACCTGGATCCAATGCATCAACTTCTGGAAAATTGTCAGTTGGAATATCCATGGAAGCATGTGTTGGCTGTGGCACGATATTGCTTTCTGCAATGGTGTACATTAGAAGGTGTGAGGAGTACTTCGACAATACTGCTGCAGGCTATGCTGATGTTCAACGTTTACAACGACTGCCTCAGTCGAATTGCCAAGATGGAGGCCGGGAGCTACTCGTTGCGCTTATATATTCAGCTAAGATACATTTCGCAGATTGGGGAGAAACCGGTAAAGTACATGACAGCGGTGATTATGTCAATCGGGTTTGCTATTGCCGTGGTATGTAACGTCGCGCTTGTTGAAGGTATCGATATGTTCCCGTTGGACATTTACCTGGCATCCGGTGGTGTTTTGTGTGTGACGTATATGGTAATGCATGAGAGTATACCTTTTATGGTGAGATGTAATCAATTTAGTACCAGACTGCTGAAATACTCGTGGCTGGCAAAATTGAATATAACAGACTGTTGTGCTCGTGGGCGCCAATTTGAGACTAAGGTTGAATTAAAAATGTGGCGATCAAGCTTGAAAGCACAGAGGCCAATTTCCTTTTACTATGGCATTGCGGTTTTTGACCAGGAGACAAAAGTAAACTACTACGCCAATATTCTAGATGCTACTATCAATGTTTTGTTGCTGTAAAATTAATTATACTTTAGGACTGCATTAAATTTTCAATTTTGTATTCTGTCGTCTTAAATGATTTATTATATCGCAGACAACACTAATTCAATTTGTTGATAATCGAATTTTTTAAACAAATTTCTTATTGACATCATTGATACAATAATCCTAACAGGCGGGCTCACTATAGAGATGTAATGATCCAAGATATCAAATAGGTATTTTCAATAGATAAGCAATTTGTACCTTGCTTCTTGAATTTGGCATATCATGCTGGACCCAAATTCCTGTACGTAATGCTTATCCTTTATGAATCCAATCGAACATATGTAATAGAACGTTTCCTGTACATGAACACTGTAAACGATACATAATGAGTGCAATTCGGTGTTCTTCGAACGATGCATAATTCGATCAAAGCGTAATATCTTAGCAATAAGCACATAAAAATTATTAAAAGACGCACCGCATATCTATCCATTCCTCGTTACGTAAAAGATGATGTGTTTCATTAGAAACTTAATCCTGTAACACAAGTTTCAATTGTACAGGATAAAAACAAGTTCATGAAATTTATGATGTAAGTTTATTAATTTTCATAAATGTTCAGATGCGTATGCTGTTGCAGGTGGAATATTTGAGTAAATAATTTCATGCGTTATCATTAATTAAAAAATGTATATACCAACCAAAAGTAGGCTTCATTTGAGGGCCCGCGAGCGACAACTTTAATCATTTCGTTACATTTTAAATATTGGAATTTCATATTCGGATTGGTCGAATACAAAATATAAGTAGGTTTGGTCAGTGTTAATAGTAAATGTTGATGAATAAATACATAATGTTAGTTAGTAAAAAAAATTTGTAATATTTTCATCGCTTTCAGTTTCATTCCAAAAGTGATAATATTTCCTGAGACTTGATTAGTTTGGCAATTTCCAGTGGTGTCCTTCCAAGCTGGTCCGTAACGTTTTTCTGTGCTCCTCTCTCCAGCAACCACACCACAGCATTCACATTCCTAGACTCAACTGCTGCATGAAGTGCAGTCCTACCGCATGGATCAATTTGATGTAGATTTGCACCGGCCAGTTCGAAAGACTTGAGTCTCAGCGCTGCTCCCTTGCTTGCAGCTCTGAAACAAAAAAAGCCACACAAATAAAAATAATATCCATGGCATTGAAAATAAATTGGGTTTTCAAAGTTCTAAAAACTTACAAGCAGAGCTCGGCTGCAATTGCAGTAGGGGGAAGGGTGAGATGAGCACCACACTGCCGGAGCATTTCAATGACCTCGTGTCTGTCGAATTCAATTGCGTCACGCAGAGGAGAAAATCCACGGCTAAAAATAAGCATGTCTTATTACTAATTGGTGACTGGTTATTGTATAATTTTAATAGGTAATGTGTACTGAAGTTTTAGTAATGAAAATTATACCTGTCACGAGCATGGACTGAAGCTCCGTGTTTCAACAAATACTCCACCGTCCTCTTATCCCCAAGCGCTGCTGCATAATGTAATGGAGTCTGTCCAGAATAATCAGGAGTAGAAATTTCCGCTTCAGAGTTCCCGAAAATATCATCCAAGCTATTTTCGTACTCCTCATCTGAGTAACCCATTTTAGAGACCTGAGCAACAAGGGCCAAACTGAGACTGGGCGCCAGGAGCGTTTTCACTCCACTGACTTGCTCCACCGAGGTCATCCCAAACTTTTTGGCGACAACTTTTACGACTGTCTGAACTACGTCCAGGTCTTCGTCCTCCTCATCTGAGTCATCCATGCCCAACCCAAAATGTTTGGGAAGATTAGCGACAACAATTGATTTTCTGGGGAGAAGGTTCGGAGCTACAAGCTGCGCGGACTTGGAAGGTGCTTTCGTCAGCTCCCCGCGTAAATTAGTGATGAGCATTTCTCTCATTTTCTCAATATCCCAATCATCACGACCCAGAACATAGGACAGCTTACATAACGCAGACTCTGGTGTTAGGTCATGACCAGGTATGACCCCAGCTTCCAGTAACAACGCTCCAGTTTCGTAAATGGCAGAAACACATCCCTGTCCGCATTGCGTGCAGTTCACAATCAGGACTCCTCGTTTTGATGCCTCACGTAATTCATCCAACAGATCCGTTCTGTTTGTTGGAAAGTTCCCGGCTCCATAAGTTTGAAGTACCACGCCTAGTGTTGGTGGCTGAAGATACGCCCTCATAGTTTCCAGTGTGATGGATGGGAATATTCTGAGGAGGCTCACATTTCTATTCAAATTCCTGTGAAAGTTGAATGGTGAGATATCTCGAGGGCGCCAGAGGATTCCGTGGTCCACATGAATGTTAATGCCCATTGTTGCCAGTGGAGGAAGATTCGGGGAATCAAATGCATTCAGACTGTCTGAACTGACTTTGGTGACTCGGTTACCTCTAAAGAGCTTATGCCCAAAATACACACTCACCTCAGTCAGTGTACTACAATAATTTCCAGCAAGTATCAAGGCTCCCAGAATGTTGTCTCGTCCGTCGGATCGCGATTCATAAAGCGGTATTTGGGATCCGGTAATAATGACAGCTTTTCCAAGGTGGTCCATCATGAAGGATAGGGCGGATGCGGTGTAGGCCATTGTGTCGGTACCATGCAAAATGACAAATCCGTCAAAGTACTCGTAATTTTCCTTCGGAAATTGGTGAGAAGATTTAATTAGAGTTTTTCCAATATGTAATTAAATTGAATAAATTAACAATTAGCAATGATAAATATAATTACCTTGACGTCCTGAGCAATCCGAACCCAGTCGTCAATCTGCATGTTGGTGCTATCCAGGAGCTCCTCATACTCATAGATGGTGTAAGTTACTCTAAACTTTTCGCCATCAATTTCCCTTTAAAATACGAAATCTATTAATGATAAGTTACTAATTTTGCGGTGATTATAATGTGTGTAGTTACTAGGTAGGTACTTACGGTAAACATAGTGGAGCGTCGTCGTTATTATCCCCGAACCGTTCCTTGGCATACTCCTTATCATGAAGTTGTGGTGATTTCCTCACCGTCTTTTCAAACATGTGTGGTGTACAAACGAGACTGCCATTAGGTCCCTTGCTCATCCCAATCGTTCCTCCACTGTAAATCACCAAAACGCGCTTCTCGTCTCTTTCTAGGTCAAGAGTGTGGAAACTGGATTTCCGTCGGTCAAACTTCCTTGTCGCTGTCATCCCCTCAACTGTGAGAAAATTGTCTCCTTTTTTCATGTTGACGGGGACGGCGGATGATGCTCCGTTAATGCCAATTGAAACAGTTTCGTTAACAACCATTATGACTACTGCTCTTGGCAGAAAGGAGTGTGAAAAAAAACTAACAACACAGTTTGAAATTTTCTTTAAGACAATTCAAGAATGAATGAGGTTAAGCTTTTTCTTCTATTTTTTGTCTAACCTTGTGCCTTGACTCGGCTTTAAAGAATGAACAGAGAAACGATTACGAGAGAACATTTTATCATTATTTGAAAATGAGCAAATTAGCAATTCAGATCAGCAAATATAATTTACACCTTGGTCCAAAATGGGTTGCTGTCACGCCATCCAAAAATCCGTAGGTATTTTCTTAGGAAATAAACATATTATGAAATTTGTTTTCTGACCTGTTTCATGTCAACAAAAACATTTTACGTAACATTATTTGATACTAATTGCATTCATTTCTTAAATAGCATAGATGCACGTATCATACGAAACAAAGTGGAGTAATCCGTTACTTAATACTCCATTGAATTATCAACCAGAAAAAATGTTCCATAATTAATCGGTACCGGTCAAAACAGAGAGAAAATGCATACCAATTAATTTTTATATCTGTTCGCATTTGAACTGGAATAGACCACCGAATAATGAGCCAGACTGGTTAGTTTGCTGTTTAGTTCAAATATACGTTGAAAGTGAATTCTAGGCTTAATCACACCACACCTCCCAGTTTATCATAATATGGTATTTAAAGTGCTAATTTATACAGTCGTTAGTGACCGTTGATGTTCCTTGCCGACACGTAATTGTTATTGCATAATAAGCTAACGTCAATTTAGTAGTCGTACGATACACGTCTTTCAGTAACACCAAAGTGTTAATTGAATGTGAACGACCATTTCATTAAAATATAAGCGCAGTTTGCATCCTATTAAAACAATAATCCAGTAGTAGGTAGTTCGGGGTATGTGATTATGGTACCTGCTTTCAGATACGTTACATTGACTTTTCTGTTTCGTTTTAAGTAGGCTGATCATGCAAAATGTCTATCGGTGAAATTTGTCTTTCATTTTCATTTCATTTTACTTCTAGATACGTTCCTCAGTGCAAAAAACTGACTACATGCTATTTATAAAATCGATTGCCTTCTTACCTTGAAAGCGAGCGTACATGCCATTTGTACATTTTTATCAATTAATTATGTATGACCATTTCACTTCTTAGCATCATTTCAGACAAAAGCGGAACACGTACACCAAAAATCATTACACAATCCAATCCACGTATTTACAATCTGTAATTTGTAATGATTATGTGGTTTCTGCATTAACTGAGTCATGAGTCAGTGTAGCCAATTTATTATGAATTTTATCGGCGACTGTAAATAACAGATAAATCTTCCACGAGCAAGCAATCAAAACGGGCCTTACGTTCAGCATATAAATCATACCTAATTTATTTCATAGCAATCAATCACAAGTTAATTACCTAGGGATTTTCGATAAATCAAAAATAAATCAATAACTAAATGATGAGTAATGATGATGACTTTTGAAGATTCTCAGACATTACCCTCACGTGTTTCCTGTTTCGCAATATATACCTATGATCTGGTTGTTAATGTGTTCATTTAAGTACATTAAAAATAATTGGACATGTACTAAATCAATATTGATTTATCATTAAGTTCATATTCCTACGTAGTATGCAAGTTTACTGTTACGAAATATTTAGGTAATGAAAATATTGAAATTCATTACATTCCAATTCGGTTTATTGCTACACATCCATTCCGGAGCACATATCATTCATTGATGAATTAGCGACAAATTGTGTTTCGGATGAAATATCGAAAACCAGTAACTCGTCATGAAATGCATACTGCTATGTTCCGTAACTAGCGTGAATGTGTTGGGACTGAACAACAATACTTCAATTCTTTGCTACGCGCTGATACACAGTTTGGAGATGATTTAAATGCTTTTGAAACAATAATGTAGCAGTTCCCGTATAAATGAACGTATTCCCGAGTAACTGAGTTGATACTAAACTTTTAGTTAGACCGGTCACAATTAATGTAGATATTCAAGTTCAATCCTAGTCGTGTGAGTAGAGACTGGCTTCATTGAATTTATATGATGACTTATGTACTACTACATTACAAGGTCAAATTGTAAATTTTTTCACAGTCAATACGTTGAAGCAACGTTGCAACAACAATGAAAATATGAATCAAGGTTGACTGTTGACTATTTTAGATCATTGATAAACATTTAAAATCATAACATGAGAGCTAAAATATTTGCATATATGTATTCTAACATTAACAAGGTTGCTCTAGGCATCATAATATTTGGGTAGGTATGCACATTTTTTTGTAACGCATGATCTCATTGTCGCGTTACATGCATACGAGCTCTCAAGAGGTGCTTGCTTTTGCAACCAGATCACAAGCGACATAATATGAATTAAATGTATAGCAGTAATTAGGAAAATATTCTAGCATGTATATTTTACATGATGAATTTCGTCACAATATATCTGAATACTGAACTTTGTGTATCGAACCAATTCAATAAATGTTCTGCCAAAACCACTTCATTGTAATCCAGCATTTCTCTTATTTTTTATACGTTCAGCCGTTGAAACCATTTGACTTCTTATTTAATACTGTACCGCCCAAATCCTAGTAGTTACGTTGCAGTTGAAAATTTGGTTTCACTAATTAACTGCATAAAGGAAGACTAGGCATACCATTCATTGAGTTTGAAATGACGAAGAGGGGCGAACAGTGACAACAATTGCAGCATCATTCTCAAGTACGGATTATTCCTACACTGTGAATGAACCGAGTTAATGTTTCGTCGTCCGTTGAGATGCCAATTTTTAGGATATCTTTAAAATTGTCAGGTACATCCAATCGTCTAAAGGTGGGAACATTGTGCCATCGATGAGAAACAAACAAAAAAACCACTACTGCCATGAACACTCCAATATATAATACATCAATTACAACACTTAACAAGGTCAATGGCTTATGTACTTTTAAAGCATCTAAAATATATCATATAATTTTAATACGTGCAAAATTATTATATCCGCGCTCAAGAACTTGACCTTCTAATACCATGGGTCAATGCACGCTGAATTCCCGTGATAATGACGTGTGAAATGTAGTTAGTTGTTTGTTTATGCAGGAAAATTTAAGTATCGTCATGGCCAGCTTCCTGTCTCATATAATGTTCCCATTATTATGGCTTTCTTTGACTTGTGAAGACAAAACTTCTCATTGAAGGAAGTGTGCTAAATTTAGGTGATCGTGGGACAAAGCATAAAGCCGGCAGTGATCAATAAAATAGTCAATATATACTTAGAATGGCACGAGTAGCAGGTTTTTATTTCAGGATATTGTTAACATTTTAGGATTTACTGGACCGATTCGGGGAACAGAGTGAATTGGTGATGCTAGCCATTTGCATTTCGGGTTAGTGGACGGGTTGGTACGTTCATGCCAAGAGATACAATTCATAAATCTTAAAATTCAACAGATAGTTGGTTTTGTGTAACAAATGATAGTTACTTTTGTGTATTTCTGAAATCTTCCACGTGCATTGAGGACAAGTAATAGAGGCAATGTGTATTATGTTGGGGCAATGCAAACAAAAATTAAATTAACGGCATTCAGATTCCACTCTAATAGTAACCACACTTTAAAGCAAATAGTATCACTGAGCATTCCCTGAAGCTTCATATTTTCCATTTACCCGCGACATATTTTCCCCGCTAGGGCTAATTTACGTCTGATTATTTCCCCGCATAAGTAACTTAAATGAATCTTGCACATGACTACCTGGGATTTTGTTGTACAATGTAGAATTTTAGTTTAGTAATTAATACTCTATTGCTCATATTTTGATTGGATTGTGGAATTTGGGGTTTTATTGAAAATATTTTGGATTTTGTTGAACAATTTGGGGTTTAGTTGAACAATTTTGGATTTTATTGAAAACATTTGGAAGTTTTTCAAAAAAACTTTGCGATTTTATTGAATTTTTTTTTGATATTTATTTTACAAAATTGGGGATTTTATTGACAAAATTTGGAAATTTATTGAAAAGATTTGGGGTTTTATTGAAAATATTTTGGATTTTGTTCAACAACTTGGGATTTAATTGAACAAATTTGGGACTTTATTTGAAAAAAATTGGAACTGTATTGAAAAACTTGGCGATTTTATTGTATTTTTTTGGGGATATTTATTTTTAAAAATTGGGGATTTCATTGACAAAATTTGGAAATTTATTGAAAAGATTTGGGATTTTATTGAAACATTTGGGATTTTATTGAAGAAATTTTGAATTTAATTGAACAATTTGGGATTTTATTAAAAAATGTGGGTTTTTATTGAAATTTTTTTGGATTTATTGAAAAATTTGGGATTTTGACGATTGTACGTCATTTAAGTTACTTATGCGGGAAAGACACAGACGTGGAATAGCCCTTGCGAGGAAAATATGTCGCGGGGAAATGTATCAGCGGGGACCGGGCCGGTAACGAGTTTCCACTAATAGTTTGAAAATGGGATAATTCTAGATGGAGAATATTACTTTCCGAAATTTCTACGTAGGTAATTTTTATTGTGAAAACTCTTTTGAAATAAATCATATACATAGATGCGCTATTAATGTGTTTTTAATATTTGTTCGACCTTGGGCACACGTGCATGACTTTTTCTTTAGTTTTTTCCCGACTGTGTCGTAAATAACCTTTACACATAAATCATTGACGAGGTGCATACTAAACCTCGTCATTAGCGAACACAAACTCACTTTTTAGTACGACTGCCTAATGAGGAAAAAATCAATTACCGTTCTATTTCAACGTAATGAAAGCGTAAATCTCTCAAAGTCAATTGTACGCCACGAAATGTATTGAGAAATGGCAATAGTTAATGATGCCTTTGCGGCTATATGTCGTAGAAAAATAATAATACCGTCGCGTTACATTTCAACTTGCTTATGCTTACATTGTCCAGCACTTTGTCTGATTTTTGCTAACTTAATATAATTTAATATCATTTGATGAGTAGCAGAAGATTTATTGTATATTCCAGAATTTTTGTGTAGAAATTGATTTTTGTTTCCTTCTCAAACACCGCCAACCCGTACCGAAACGATATCGGCATCTGAGATTCAAGAGACGTCCTCCAAACTGAAAATAAATACCTAGTGGACCATTCCTTGTTGCCAAAAGCACATTGTCCAAATGTCGCTACTCCACCCCATGTATGCCTAAGCAGATCTTTACTCAACTCGGTGCATGTTACGGCCATAGGAAGGCTTTGAGAAATAATCATATATGTTGCACAAAGTGTGGTGAACAGCACCAAATTGACTTCCAGAGGAAATATGCTGACGCCTTTAAAAAGCGAAACATTAGTGGCAACAGCAATGACAAAGCCGTTACACATCAAAGTCGCAGCAACATAACGAATAGGTTGCTGACCAATTTGTGAAATGACTTGCAAATGTACGTATTTGCTCAGTGAGTAATTCCCGGGCCGCATCCACCGAATTCTCTCAAGACAATCAATGTAAACGTTGAAAATCATCATTGAAGGAAGTGCTGCATATGTGGCGCTTCGAGAGGCTTCAAGAATGCACCATTCCAAAATTATGTACCGTAACAATATTCCCGCGTATGATAACGGAAATTGTTGATTATTTTCGCTCAAGAATTGATAGATCGGATCTAGTCCTCTTAAGACTGCTACAGGGGCGGCAAGTACGCCGGTTATGAAGAAAACTGAAACTAATCCGATCATGGTCATTCCCTGTAGATCGGCTCTCCCATCTCGTCTGAACAGCTTCATAACTTCTGAAAACAATATTATAAGACAATATTCCAAATTTATTTGAATATTCGGACAATTTGGATGCAGAAACAGGAAATATCTACCTCGTTTCAATAAAGTCCCAAGTCCCGTATGTTTCTTCATGTCCAGAACCAATATTTCAGAAACGTGTTTTAGCTGTTTGTTTAAGAGGAACAAATGACGCAAAGTCATGTCAAGTTCGCTACCGTACATCAATATGATAATGTTCAGAGTGAAGGACAACGGCGGAGCAAAACATACTACAAGATTAAAGAAGAGTACATCAATTGAGTAGGACTGTGATTGAAATAGGGAACCTAATACAACAAAAAGTGCTAATCCGCTGTTCAGAAACAAAACAAAAAATGGCAAAAAGAACGGAACTAATTTCCGCTTGTCCTTCTCATGAATAAACCCTTCCTTTCGACTGTCAATGTAGCTGACGTATGGGTACATTATGTAGCGATAGAGAGTGTGATGTAGCTCGCAAGCCTTCCAAGCAAGTGGAGTGGTCATTTTTGTGACGGGTACTGAAATATAAGCCGCCCTGACACCTTAATGTTTCTGGACGACAAATTTTTAACCCGAGTTTCTAAAGAGGGAGCAAACATATATCATTGTACAAGTTCAGTCTCAATGCATCCAGCGATCAGACTTCTTTCCGAGCGTCTAAAAATTTTCCATACGTCCTTCCCATTTCCGTTCCAAAATCAATGACAGTGTAGAAGTATAGCTATAATTTGTGCAAAATGCATGTTTGCTACTGTGCAATCTAGAGCTCGTAAACGGAAATATTGTGACGCGACTTGCATATCTGATGAAACTGTGAGGCTTTCAAATTACATGCTAGGTGCAATGTGTGTTTTTTAAGTAATTTATTTAGGTTTCCAGCAGCTATTTGATAAGTAGCAGGATGTCAAGCGTGTAGTTCAAAATATTAGAGTAAAAATTAATTTCCGTTTCCTTTTCAAACACTGCCAAACCATAGAAAAACGTTATGGGCCTTTGTGCCTGTAGCCACTTTCTCCAAACTCTGTACTCAAGTTTTGTGCAAAATGTATCGAAACCATAAAATTGTTTTTCCAGAGTCAATACTGCACCCCATTTATGCGTAAGCAATTTCCTGCTCAACTCGTTGCATGTTACAGCTTTGGGAACACACTGAGATATAACCATGAAGATCCCGATAGTGATGACGGCGACTACTACGTTAACTTCTATGGGAAACATGCTTATGCCTTTAACAAAGGCCACCGTATTCGTCACCGACATTGTAAACCCATTAAACATGAGTGCTGCAGTAACATAGCGAACCGAAGTTAGGCCAATTTGAGAAATGCATTGTAGTTGTATATAGTTGCCCATGGAATAATTTCCTGTGGGCAACCTACGAATTCTGACCAGGCAATCGAAATATACGTTGCATATCAGCATGCCAGGAATACAAACGTATGCTATGCTGCGACATGTTTCAAGAAGGCACCAATGTAATAGTACGAAACGAATCAGGATTACAGGAGACGGTAATGCATCCGACGGATGAGTTTTTCTAATAAACAATTGATAAGCTGGATCTAGTTCTCTAAAGACTGCAACGGGTGCCATTAGTATTCCGGTACAAAACGATGACGACACTAATCCCACGATTAGTAATCCCATAAGATCCGGATCGCCTTGTCTCTTCACGAGCTTTTTGAATTCTAAACAAAATAATATAGTCTAATTAAGTTTTATTAAAGATTGGAATCATGGACTAAGGCAGGGTATTACCTAATAAATATAACAGCCCAACATGTTTTTCTAGGTCCAGTACGACGATCTCGGAAACAGTCTTTAGCTTTTTGTTCAATTTAAACAAATAAAGTAATGTGAGGGCGAGATCGTGTTCATAAATGTAAACCATGGCGTTCAGTGCAAAGCTCAACGGTATACCAAAAAAGAGTACCAAGTTGAAGAAAATCAAGTCAATCCTGTGGGAGTGTGACTGAAAAATAAATTGTAACACTACATACAGCGATAAGCTCCAGTTAATGAATAGCACAAGAAATGACAAGTAAAATGGAACTAGCTTGCGCTTGTCAGTTTCCGGAACAAATTGCTCATTCTCGATATCCATGTAGCTAACGTATGGGTACAGTATGTAGCGATATAGGCGCCGATGTAGATCGCAAGCTTTCCAAGTTAGTGACGTGGTCATTGTAAAAAATATCTGGAACAACTGTTCACCTTTATTGACAGCATTTTCTAAAACGGAGAGGAAATTTTGAATGATAATTTCCTTCTGAATACATTGGAAACAGTTACGCCATATCAGTAAAATAGTTTACGAGAAAAGCATAGCTGCATTAGACTCTTTTGAAGGACCAAACATTTATTTTAAACCTTGGCCGTTTTCGCTACAAAAAGCATCAATTTTAACGTTTGGTCATGGTCACCAACTGTAACGAGAAACGGTTTAGTGAATACAATTCATGCAGTACGATTATCTGTAGGCTGCATGGCTAAATATTTTATTGGACTTTCTAAATGCAGTTCAGTGACCGTGAATTTTAATACGCTGTGACATCATTTATATAAGCTCGTCCTCAAATTATTAGAAATGTTATGAGAGGTAATTTTTTCATCCTTACCCGTAAAGATAAAATTTAATTTATAATTGTCTCTTCATTGCATGCAGAGTTCCAGTCAATAACGTATCAATACAGGAAAGCAATTTATTTAGCAATCAAATTGGCAGCTCTATAAATGTACGAAATGGAACATTCCGCGTTTTAGTTTACGTCAGATTATACCAAATATAAACCAAACTGCCTTTGAGCCTCCACAGCTGCTGTAAATTATAAAAATGTAATTCACTCAAGAAAATGTGAGAATACGGGCGATAACTCAAGAAGGAATATTACCGCACTTATCAGTTGCAAAAATGATATAATCAACAAAATGCTTGAGTATCCAGAAAACCCAATTTGGTCGCCATGAACAACTAGTGGTAACCATCTAGGATCTTCTATTTGCAACCCCAAATTAAATCTGTACGCTCTGTTCATCCAGTAGTTCCATTTGTCCATTAGGCCACTTTCCCTGATTCGAGCGTATGACTGCGAAAGCCAATATCGGTTAACGGTATACATGGCAACAAACGAAGGCATGTTCTTAAGTGGTTCCGGCAATACAAAGCATTTTATCCCATCCTCTCTAAACTCATTGACAATTGTGTGCTGATAAAGCAACAAAACATCATTCGTGAACTTTGACTTCAGAAGCAGTGAATGTCGACCCAAAAGTTGTCGCGCTATATACAATTTTGATATATTTTGCATTCGTATGTCATAGAAGCTATCATTTAACACATATGACAAGTTTCGTATCTCGAATTCGAAACGATATTCCTGCCACGGGGAGTCCAATAGGAAATTGTACCAAAGAATTGTGTAGCCTGTGCGAAGGAACTCAGTCACCGTTTCTAGTGGTCGCGGTGGGATGAATACGGACAGCGTGCTTACTATTCCCTGTGAATAAAAGTTGCAAGCGAACATCCCGAGAAACTGAATCCAAACAAGAATCTTTGTGCTCTTCGAATAAGATGGTACAGACTGACCAAGGAATGTGCCAAATGCGCTCAACAGATTTTTAATATCAAAGTGTGTTTCTGAAACATCAATCTTCTTGGCAACTGCTACCAAAATAAACAATGTGGTAACTAATGCTGACCACAAAGTTAGAGGGTAAGGCTCTGTCCATACTTTGAAATCAAATCCTAGAAATCCTTGGTCCCTCATGTGCTGCTCTTGGCAGTAAACCAAATTCTCGGACTCATAAGACGGTTGCTGCAGCCCAGTCCGATAATGGTAAGAACTTAACTGTGGATGGAGGCTGTGAAATGTGTATGCACCGTCAATGTACACAAACTGCCCAGTCGGGTACTGATTCACTTGATCCTGTTCGTGCTTAACATTTCTGGCGTATATGATTTCGGAGGTGTTGTGGACTCTTGAAAGTAGGATCGCAGCCATGATTTCACTGCCACAAAAGCGATAGTCGAGTGACTTAAACAATAAACGCTCACATGCTGATCGGTCATTGCCGTATTGGTCATCCGCTAGATAGTCCTCGTAAGGTATAAATACAATCATATTGATGCTCCTACGATTTGCGTTTCGGAATAGCTTTTTGTGCAGCATATTGGGATCTAGCAACATATTCATAACATTGGTATTAAAGACACCTGTCGCGTTCTCTGGTCGGCAATATCCATTACAGAAAATAAAATATGTGGCTTGTGCTTCCTGTGCTGAATTTTCAATTTGAATGTATAATTTCAGTGCTGGTAAATTCCGAAAAATTTCTATAAACGTCATCTTAACGTTTAACTCATATTTCCTGCTTGAATCGGTGATGCGATCAATATAAAGGAATGCCGTAGTTGGAGTCATTGCAAAATAATAGAACAGTCCCATGGTATCAAAAGTCATAGTACCATCTTTTGCGGCGGAAATGATGAAACGATTAGGTTGTGTATGGCGTAGAAATGGAGGCAAAAGCACATCGGTGTAGTTTGGTAAGACCATGAAGCGCAAACTGTCACAGGAAAGAAATAACTCATCACCATCAAATGAGTGGACAAATATTTCGTAAGACCTCCAAGACGTTTTCATTTGTGTGAATAATGGCTGCAGGAAATTGTTGGGGTAAACATCTGTTTTCAGGAAGCTGCCAAATGATGGAAATATATTCTGGAACCAATTAATAACTAATAATGGCAATATTATGGTCTGCATATTTGAGAAGGTGCCGATGTGGAACAAAGGTAACTTCTCTAAATAATTAAAAACATATTTTGTCGGCCAGCCAGATACTATTTTCTCCGTGATGTCAGTGACTCTCCTCGAAAACACTGAATACCTATAGCTATTGCGTGTATGCCAACGTGTACTACGCACAATGTAATGACACGTGGACACTTATTGCCACCGTAACAAATAGTTGCGTTTCATGGAGAAACCAGTGTTTCTTCATTAATTTTAATCACGTTTTATATGTATTTGTCGAATAAGACAAATATAAACTCGTCGAAAACTTGAGGTGATTAATGTGAGATAATTTCGTGGCGGAAAGTTCACTTATGATTATCAAGTGTTGATGGAATTCTCAAGTGTCTACTAACGTGTTTTAGCTGCTCATTTAATGACACTTTATTACGCAGTTGACTAGACTCGGCTGGGGTGAGAGGCAATATTTGTCATAAGTTGAATAACAACACTATTATGTATTTTTATTAGTCGGTACATCCTGCTGCCATACTAAATTGACTGATAATTTTAATTTCAGAGTGAGCACACATACAATTTACTTGAGATATTTATGTGCGACATTGTACGTGAAACAACAAAAATGTAAAGTACATTAGGAAATATAATAAGATGACTCACTTTTACTGTGTCGCTCAATTAAGAAAAGTGAAATAAAAGGTTTTGGATCGCATGAAACAGTTTGCGCCTTGAACCTGGCATATTTTATACATAAGTAATGTAGTTGGATCGAATCCATAGTGGAGCAGAATAGGTATATGTTAAGTAAGCACTTTATGCTCATCTCAACGACGTAAGCGAAGTTACATTATCTCGATTAGTAAAGCCAGTAGATGCAATTATAATAGTATTGTTTGCGTCAGATAATGCGTTTCATTCACATTTGGCGTTGACTCATAAAACAAAATACTTTCTATCGAAAAAATCCAGCATGCTTCAGAGGATTCCTCCATCGTACGACTACAATGATGAGCGATGAAAATGGATTGGTTACATACATTTGTAAAAGGTCCATATTATTAAGTAAATGGAAAGTGGGCCCAAGCCATTGTTAACTGCAACATGAGCCATCAATGTACCAGTGAGGAAGCATACGACAACTAATCCGATCATGAGCATTCCCATAATATCTGCTTGGTGCATCTTGCTTTAACACGTTCTTAAATTCTGAAAAAAACTGGTTTATTTTTTGAAGTGAATATAAATAATTCATATATGTTCGTAAAAAATATTTACCTCGTTTTAACAAATACAAAAGTCCGGCATGTTTGTCCATGTCCAGCATCAACACTTCGGGAAACTTTTTCAATTGTTTGTTTATCAAAAATAAATGAAACAAGCATGTCTCAAGTTCCAATTGATACGTGTGTAAGATGGCGTTTAGCACTAAGGTCAACGGTCAACAGTGCCCCAACCAGTACTTCATTATGTTTACTTAAAAATTATATTCGTGCGGAATTTGCTGGATAGACGTTTATATTTCTATCTGAAAATATTTCCGTGTTACTGGCCAAATGGAGTTATTTTTGACAGCATTGTATGCGATATGGCGTTGCTAAACTTCAATGAGCAACGTATATTTTACGAAATGACATTACCAATTTGCATACACAACTTTAGCTACACCCTAAATTATGGTTACATTGCGTGATAGCAATTACGTCAATAGTTGTCATTAGTGGTCCATTCGTATGCGATTGCAAGTACATATTCATATTTTACTTTCATTTAAAACAATTAATTTTGGACTTCCGTAAGTATTCTGATGATGGTATATCGAAATTAACATTAATTGGTGAAATTTCTTATTCGTTAGCCCTGATAACTATCAGTGAAAGCATACATACGTAATCTCACGGCCACTCTTTAAGACAAGACGATTCCGATTTTTAACACATACGAACATTTTCTACAGCACGGACAATGTTCCGCGGAACATATCACAAACTATCTATCCATTTCAGACCGATTCGAAAAATTAACCCAACGATTGACCCGTTAGCAAATGTTATTCGTGGAATGACTAACCGTACCGCAAATCAAATACTGAATTCTTCTTATGACCATTTCACGTCATTAATATTCTATTACACGATTCCCATTGCTTTCCGTCAATATTATTATTGTTATTAACTGCAGGGAGAGTGGAATGTTTAAAATCCAGTTACTGCGATTAAGCTGTTTTTCTGTTTTTCCATACAAAAGTTCAATGTAATTGATTTTTTATGCAAAATTTTAATGAGTATTCTGGATCCCCAAATTTGTTGCGGTAAAAGGTGGAAAGGAAGTAATATATTTAAGAGGAAATAATTCCCTGAAGACTCATTGGTATATGTAGATCCTATCTTGCAATATTATGTTAAATGGTTTTATGACAATACTGAGGGCATTTGCTTCAAGACGTTACATAGCAGCTAACTTGTAAATCAGACCACATATTAAAACCTCTTTTCACACAAATATCATAAAATGCTTCAGTCAACTTCTCCCGCTTTTATATCCATGCAAAAAACATGGAGTTGTACATATTTCTCAATATTTTTGAGTTTTACTTCTTATGAAGCCAGTATATGTGTTGGAACTCTGGATTCATTGGCAGCAATTGGAACAGCAAAATTTATGTTTCAATTTTCATATGGATTTTTTAGCGACAGTTGTCATTGTAAGATAATTTGGCTCATTCGAAGCGACAAAGTCCGCCGAATGTTAAGGTAAGTGTGTAAAAGCATGATTTTGAACATAGTCTAACTGGTAGTCTCGCTAAGATGTAACGTGGTAAAACGAATGGTCTCTGTACTTAGTATCTAAATATTATCAATTCCTATTAAATTTGGCTTTATACATCGTGATGTTCTAAATGTTAAACCATGTATTATTTGAGCGAATTTTGACAATTGACGTCGACATAATGTTCCAATGATACACCCTTAAATTTGAAATGCTTTCATTCCAATATTCTGTGCGATGGGATAAGAACTCATATCCAAATGCTTGAATGCTCATTTAACGTGACCATTGCCTATCGTACTTGAAAATCATTATATTATCTCCAGAAAGATAGCGAACATTTTGATCAACATTTCCAACGATTATCCAAGGCAGATAAAGCTTTTTTTGGCGGAATCAAAACACAATGGCCACACCATTAACCTGGAAAGCGTGCGAACTGCATCACAATCTCTACCGCCATACATTCTACCCATATATCAGTTACGTGGATATACACGAAGAAAAATTTATTCCTGAGACAAACCACCGCAAATTACTCCCATTTTACCTGTCGTTCCCTGTCCTGATAGTTGCACTAAACTTGAGCCTCTACGTGGTGATTCTTGCCATATTTCAACCACACTCGATGTCAATCGATGCAATATTCTTTAACATACTACTCTCCTTTTGCATTCCGTTAACCATCGGGCTAAATGTTATCGTATACGTTTACGAGCGGGACCTGGCTATTACCCTGTTCTACCTGTTCCGCTTCAGCAGGCAGCTGCGCAGTATTCCTGATCTGATGAGGTTGCAAGTGAATAAAGAACGTGGTATAGGATGCTTATTTAAGCAAGGTTTGTACTTGCAATACTTTACACAAGATTTATGTACAAACGTAAATGCTTGTACCTTACATTACATTTAATTATTACAAATTACATTTGTTTTCCAGAATTTAAAAAGCTGCTGAGCAGCAGAGCAGAGCGCCGAGGATTGTTGGACATAATGGGATTGTTTATGATCGCACTGGTTGGTTGAGCATTTGTGATAGGAATTGTGATGACACCAATTGCAATTTTCAGAAGACTGGACCCCATGTATCAAATATCGGAACGCTACAGTCAGCACACCTCAGATTGGTATATCCTATTGCTATTCCGTATAATCATTCTGCAATGGGGCTCAGTGGAAATATGCCGTAGCCTGTCGAACGTTGCACTACAAGCCATGCTCATTTTCAACGTATACATCGACTGTATTACTCGAGTAGCTGAATTACGCCCCGGGTTCGACTCAATAAACAAATATAGACAGCTTCAATACATTTGTCAACACGGCAGTTATTCTTGCCGTCTTGTTTCCGCGTTACTTGTTTTTAATGGTTTTGGATTTCTCCTCACAACTAACGTTGCCATCGTTAAAGGAATTAATATGTTTCCGCTCGAGCTAACGTTGCTGCTGATTGCAACGAGTGCGGCAACGTGCATGGTGACTTCTCAAAGTCTACCCATGGCAGCCAAGTGTAACGAACTGAGTCAAAAGCTTCTGAGATATACCTGGAAGCGCGTGACTAATTTCGCTGGGCTCAACGACAACGTTTTCTCGCGGCATACGTTCAAAATTTGGAGGAAAACATTGCAGGCGCAGAGGCGGATTTGTGTGTATTACGGTATAGCTGAAGTTGACCATGAGACAAAAGTGAATTTTTATACGAACATGCTCAATTACACAATTAGTATTTTGCTGCTTATCAAATAATCATTAGTTGTAGTAAAAAACAATTTCGCTGAATAATAAACCTGTACACAACAACAATTAATGGACTGCTGCATTACTTATTTATCTAGGCACATAGATGGCAAAGTATTGAATTGAACTTTTATGAATGCATATTCTTCAGTATCAACAAATGAAACGCATCGATTACTATACTGTTTTCATTACCAGGCCAAATATTATTCAACCAATGACTAGCGAGCCGCTGTTAACATCAAAAATGGCCAGGTAGGCTGGACCACCAATATGGTCGCCAAGAACAACTCCATTCGATGATCTAGGATCATTAATCTGCAATTCGAATTCATATCAATATGCCGTAATCTAATACATTTCGCATATTTTCACTAGTCCGCTTTCCTTAATACAGGTCTAAGAAGGGAACGACATCAGGTGAAGGAGACGTCGACAGAGATTACAATGTCTACCTGAATCAGCTTTTTCTGCCGATTCTGAATATGTAAACAATTAGTTGCGGTGGTGGGGTTATAAAGCGATTTTTGTTATATAATTTGCAAAACAACTGTAGGAAACAGCAAACATTTCCCAACTGTAGTTCGCATCCCAATGTTCTCATCAAACAAATAGTTTTAGGCGTTACATGAAAGAGATGAAACTGAGATTCAATTAATCCCGCAAATGTATTCACTTAATTTTCTTCAAAAACTCTCCCCTGTTTAACAAAAACTTGAACTGGTCGGTGGCTGGAAGCAGTGCTTGAGTTTGTAGGTTCATACACGAAATCACGATTTCCAAATAGCGTTTCGCATTGTCCCATAGCGCGTTTTATTGCATTACCCGCCCACTACGGAGGCGCTGTAGTACAAACTTCATGCGTTCTAAATGTAGAAAGATGGTAATGAATATTTATATTATGATAAACGTTTGCTTCAGATTTAATTACAAACTTTTTCCTGGATACCACCAACACTACAAGAGGATATTTTCCTTCCACTACAGGTTTGCTATTGACAAGTGCACAAGACATTTGTGAGTGGATATTCTTTCGAAATATCGAGAGGAACACGTTGTCATGTATTTAACTCAAAGACAAACACTTTGCGAAATTCTGGAACGTCATTCTTACGTCGGATTATGCAATGATGGATTAGTTGATGCAATGATCAATCGGCGTTACGGCGTGTGAGCATCGTAAAATATATTGATACCATAAAATTGTCATGCCACAAATGTTGCTTAAAATCTGCACATAACTAGTAATTGGCACAATAAAAATTTCGTCTGAAGCATGTGTCAATTTAATACGTTGAAGGTTCTACCAATGTGTGACACGTCACACTTTCTTATTAATTTGTAGATTGGACAGCGTAGAGTGGAATGATAGCGGACAGCCACCGGTCAATCACCATGATAATTACGTGACTAATTTACTTAGCAATTGTGAAATGTTCACGTTGGCTTGAATGAATGATTTGTATTGATGGCGATGTAAATACTGATTGATTGGCGCGGTTTATGACCTTTCAGATAAGTATATCGGCTTAATCACTAATCAGTTGATGAGGAGCAAGATGCTAATCGTATTGTCCAGGATTTTGGTATAGAAATTGATTTTCGTTTCTCTCTCAAACACAGCCAGCCCATAAAGAAAGCATATGGGCATCTGAGCACGCTTTGACTTTCTCCAAATTTTGAAATCAGTATTTGTATAAAAGGTTTGTTTGCACATGTTGGTCTTGTTCAGCGCAGTTATTCTACCCCAGAAGTATCTTAGTAGTTCATTGCTCAAGTCGTTACATAACACAGCCATAGGAAGACTTTGGGATATAACCATACATGTTCCACACACTAGGGTTACCAAAACTAGGTTTACTTCGATAGGAAAAATTCGGATTCCCTTAACAAGAGAAACATTAGCGGCGACTAATAACCCAAATCCGAAGAACATGAATGTTCCCGCAACATATCGCACAGGATCGAGACCAATTTGTAAAATTATTCGCAATTGTACGTATTTGCGCAGCGAATAATAACCTGGAGATAATCTCCGGATTCGTAAAAGACAGTCGATGTAAATATTAAAAATTAGCATTGCTGGCAATGCAAAATGGGAAACACTTCGACATGTTTCAAGTATTGACCATTCCAGTAATACGAAGCGCACCAGTATTCCCATATTTGTTGAAGGTACAACTTGCTTTCCATTAATATTACAGATTTGATAGACCGCGTCCAAACCTCTAAAGATGGCAGCTGGTGCCATCAGAATACCCGGTACGAAAAATATTAACACCAATCCCACCATGAGAAGTCCCATAAGGTCGGCATCATTATCCCGTTTTAGTAGCTTTTTACATTCTGAAAATCCAATATAATTTATCAACCAATTTTTTAACAGTTTAACAAATTACATGCCGCTAAACAATTACATACACTTACCCCGTTTCAGTAAATGGATGAGCCCAGCATGCTTGTCCAAATCCGATACCAATACTTGGGAAGGTGTTTTCAATTGCTTGTTTAAAAGGAATAAATAGTCTAAAGTCATTGCAAGCTCCGGTTGGTAGGTCACCAAAATTGCGTTCAAAGCAATAGTCAGAGGCGCACCTAAACTAATTATTAAGTTGAAGAAGATGACGTCGATTGGATGTGATTGTGGTTCAAAAATGAAATCGAGTATAACATATAGAGTTAAGCACAAAAGAACGGTTAACACAATGAACGAAAAATACAATGGAAGTAGTGTCCGTTTATCCTTCTCTGGAACAAATTTCTCCAGTTCTGTATCGATGTAGCTAATGTACGGGTAAATTATATAGCGATACAGGTTGCGGTGCAAATCGCAAGATTTCCACGATAGTGGAGTCGTCATTATATCAAAATGTCAGGCATAATATTCAGAGCTTTTAAGTAGTGTGAATTATTTAAAACGAAGACACGAAATGCAATAGTATTTTGCGTGAGATCAAAGGTTGAGAACATCACCATTTTGCTCCCGTAGTACAACATACATGTTAGTTATGTTACTTACATGGTATGTTAGTGTCAAGCAAGCAGCACTATAATGCGGATGTCCTATTGAATTTCCAATATTATGATTGCGTTGTATTGTGAAGCTAGTGAACCTCGTTCTACATCGACTGGATATATAATTCGCTTGGGTGAGCCCTGGATACACATTTACATGGTGATTTGCTGAAAGATTAATTTGGCCTTGAATATGTTACAAGGTATTCGTGTGCAGGATGTGTATAGAAAATGAAGGCTGCGTTCACAAGTGTTTGCATGCACATGGTTTTTGGGGTCAAATTTAATGGATAGGATTTTCGAAAACGTTGCAAAATTACTCAAAACGGTTTTATTTGCGAACGAATATAACCAGGCCAAAGTTTTAACCAAATATGTAAACCATTAGCATTGACAGGATGTTTTATGATGATTTGACCTCAACCGTGTCTGAGCAGCATAGAATGCGTCCGGAAAAGGGCAATCCAGGCAAAAGCGTTTTACCCTTTTGTAGTTTGAGTTAGATAATAATGTAGTGGCGGACGTATCCATTTACGATATTACATAATTATTTAAATAACATTTCGGCTCCGATTTGTTAAAATTCCGATTACTTAACTACATATACGCGTGATCGTCTTAGCTCACCAACAGATGGAGATTACTGATACTACGTTAGGATCACAAGAAATGTACAAAGGTTCATAATGAAAATCTGAACATATTTAAAATATGGCACTGCTTCCCATCTTCCTGGACGCATTAGTTTTGCGTCATCTGTCAAAATTTGTTTAAACATAAGGCAAATATTATTACCTTAAACTTTGATAAATAACATTGATTTACTTTGAATTTCGAACTACAATTTGAATGCATCGTACAGGAACTGAAGAATGAATGCATCTATCTTCCATGTTGATGACATGATAAAATGTGTATAAATATTGAAAAAAAACAATTTATCGAATCACTTTAACGTATCATAAGCGTTTATAATTTTAGGTATGTCGTCTCAAATCAGTTTGAGCTTTCCGGTGACCTATAACCGTAGTTGTCCGGGAAATACAGCCACACGGAAATCCGTTGACTGGGGCGGAACTCTTGCATAGAGTGAAGCTCATATCACGGTCAGTGTATGGAAATTCAGGAAGTTGGATTTGCAGTAGACAATTATATTTTATACAGGGAGGCATTGTAGAATGAGGCTGTAAAAACTTCTGAGTTGCTCCTTTACCCGAATTTAGTGGCGATATTTGTTTCCTCTCATACAATGAGCATATCTAGGCTATACACAAAGCCATCACGGTTACCGTATAGTTATCTGTATCATGGTGTACATGTTTTAAAGTCAACATAAATAAACAGCGGTAAACAAAGCCTTTCCACCTCTTCAGTATACGGAATCACTGGAGCACCAAATATGACGACCGCACTCTCGTGGAAAGCATGTGACCTCAACACAAGGCTTTATCACTACATTTTGTATCCATATGTTCTTCAGTTGGATACGCACACGGAAGAATTTGTCCCTTTTGTCAAAAATCGTCAAGTAGTTCCATTTTATTTATCGTTTCTCGCATTTAGCGGAATACTATGCTCATCGTTGTATCTTGTTGTACGCTTCATATTCGACGCTGGTTACGTACCACTGTACGTTGCTATGGCAAATGTGGGACTCTGCCTTATCATTCCATTGTGCATACTTAATTGTTGGCATTGATACAGCATATCAGCAGGAGTTGGTGCCGACTTTGTTCTACTTGTTTAAGTTTAACAGAACGATACGAGGTACCCGTGAGTCAATGGCTGTACATGTGGAGAAATCTTTCGCACTCAATTATTTGCTGCAGCGAGGTATATACGCCAAGCAAATCGTAATAGTATAATGACATGTTTCCCTTGCTTATCGCATTTTACATACTTTCAGAATTCAAAAGGATTTTCGAGAAGGATCGACGGAAATATATAGACTACAACGGTCTTCTAATGACCGGACTCGTAATTGTATTATTCTTTGCTGGACTAGCCATGGCTCCAATATGGGTTTGGAATCATTTGGACCCAATGTATCATATCTTTAAACTGTGGAAATTGCAGCCGCCATACGGCCTGATGGCGTTTGTTGCTAAATGTATTTTAGCTCAGTGGTGCACAATTGAAGGGGCACGCAGCTTGAGCACGACATTACTTGTAGCTATGATGATATTTAACATTTACAACGACTGTCTAATTCGAATCGCAAGGATGCAACAAGGCCCCGATTCAATGTTGCTTCATGTACAGCTTCGCTACATTTCACAGATTGGAGAAACGCCTGTACGGTATATGGCTGGAACCCTTATGATCTTTGGTTTTGCTATTACCGTGTCATGTAACGTTATTCTAGTGAAAGGTGTTTACACATTTCCCAAAGACGCATACCTGGTCTCTGCAGCAATCCTTTGCGTGACCTACATTGTAATATCTGAAAGCCTCCCTTTCGCCATAAAATGTAATGAAGCTAGCAAAAGATTTCTAAGAGTTTCTTTCGCTGAGCGCTCCTTGTGTGCAAATTCGTGAAGATGGAGCTAAAGTTAACTTCCGAATTTGCCGTTAATATTTGAAAGCTCAGAGACCCATTTCGTTTTGTTATGGTATTGCTAAGTTTGACAGACAAACGAAAGTTAGCTTTTATTCAAATATTTTGGAGTATATAATCAGCATTTTATTACTAATTGAGTAGCATATCATGTAATTAAATATAGTGTTTAGATTCTAAAGTTCGTGGTGTATTTTCAAGTGCCGTCATTATTGAGACTATGAAATACTAAATATTAGTGAGGATAAATCAAAATCATTTTATGATTATCTTCTTGAAGATGCAAAACAAGTATGTTTATTACTAACTGATGTGCATTTGACTTTAACTACGCTTCATGAAACGCCGTTTACCATCTCGTGTTCAAACATACGCCTAATTGAAAAAATGACTTTGAAGCAAGCATCCACACAATAAATGGATTCGACAACCTAAAAATACTTTAGCTTTTCCGAAAGTTGCGAACACGATTCCGCGAGTAGCTTCATGATTGTTTACAAATGGACATTTTGAAATAAACAGAGTTGTTATAATTTGGCGTGCATAAAACAAACTATTAGGAGACAGGCAACACTGTGCTGAATAGCTACGCATTACGTTCGCAGCTGTACGTAAGTTAGGACGACTAGCATAGGAATGAGGTAACGACAACTTTTACAATTGAACGTTGCCCAGCGAGCGGCAAAGCGGGACTCTACCGTTCAATTGCAGTTACTATTCATACGGTGAGCAAATAAAAGGTTATGCAAGTGGAGACGGGATATGCATGTTATCTTTGGGCATGATTTGGGACACGGACAAAGGGTCTTGAGGGACCAATTTGCTTTGTTGCGGTAGCATCGCAAAGCTCAAAATGAGCATGGAGGTCACCTGCTCTGTTTGTATTTGCGGTTACACTGTGAAAACCATGATTACATTCTCACGCCCCTAATGCACTATATGTTTCTAATACTGTAAGAAACTATAAGATATCTAAATTCGGCCAACTATAGTTTATATATATAATATATGCTAACAAAACATATTACATGGCTTTCTATTAGAAAGCCTTGCAATACGTTGTAGACAGTTTTATTGACAAAGATTATTATCATCTCCATCATAACGTATACAGGATACATACGAATGCAGTGACTGTTAAAGATCAGACTGAACGATATCAATCGGTCAAAAATTGTCCGCTAGTAAACTTCCTCAAGTTAATGCTAACGTGAAAGGGATTTTACTAAACTGACTCATTTCGAAATTTTCGGTTCTGAAATGTTCTGAAATAAAACGGTACTCTATTGTAACCGCTTGGAAAGTTTTTTGCATTGATTGACTCTTCATTTCAAATCAAGTTTCTAAAAAGAACCGCAGGAAACCAGATAGTATAGCAATTTTTGCTGGTAAGTTATATGAAATAAGATAGTCAAATATATGAAGAAAAAGGTATTCAATATCCTAGGGATGAAGCCAGTTAGATACAGGGTTTGTAATTTAACAAATTAAAATTATGCACAGTGTATACACTCTTTGAAATCAATTGTTTATTTGCAGATAGATTATTATTTCTCAATATACATTTGCACTTACTTCTTAAAATTATACGATTTAGTTGTTACGTTTTTAAACTGGAGTGATAGTGTAATCATACCTTTGCTTGTATTCGCGCTAACCGTTTTTCATAATTGAATGTTCCAAACATAATTTATTGAAAAAATATATATGTTAGTTGACATTTTAAATCAAGTTGTTGCTTTATGCAAATTTGTTTCTTTCAATTTTTTATTTTCTCAAATAACAAACTCTGCGTGTAGAAGAAAATGACGGAATTGAAAAGTGAATTTAAATATGTGGACAAGAAAAAATTCAAGCTTCCGCTATAAAACTCCA
>CM023202.3:35215568-35335512 GCA_004115045.4 Sinella curviseta | reverse complement strand
TAGTACCCGTATCCCAAAAAACTTATTTCTCTTGTGACTTGTGAAAAAGAAGCTTTAAAAAATATATTTAATCTCTCAAGCACTTCCCAAGCCTACCCAAATGCACAGTAAATTAGAAACTGTACTAAAAGATCCTACTTAATTTATTTCGTGACTCACTCATTTCACTTCCGTCATTTCATGAAGGTCAACTTAAATATAAAATGGACGTTTCGAGAGATTAGATTTTACTTGCGGGAATAGTTTCGGATCAGCCACTGTGGCAAGTACGATAAATGTGGCGAATAATTTCCAGTGTGAAATTCGGGCAGCATGAAAACAAGGCGACGTAAAAAGAACGTAACTTTGAGTACATCTCTCACGACTACGTTCAATTTCTGAATGACTGGACGAGCCATTTCCCATTCGGTTTGTGCTCAAACTCAAAAAAATGGGTCGTGCAAAATTACAGATTTCAAGGAGTCACAATTATTTGGAAAATTGTTGTGGTGATTTTGATGTTGCTGCAGAGTATGCATTTGAGAGCGCGTTGGAACAGATTGTCGTCGCTTTACGTATGCGTCGTCGTCGTGGAAGTGTGGGTCGTTCTGCTTGACATCTGCGTGGAAACTATATCCATGCGTACAAGTACGAAATTGTGGACGCCATCAACATTGCACTTGAACATGAAACGAAATGGCTTAAAACCTTTAAAATCAGTAAATATTTTTAATATTAAACTTGTTACCTGTATTTATACTTAGTAAACTGCATATTGTGTGTACTTTTTTTCTAACAGGAAATCAAAAATACACCACTGTAATGGAAGTTCTCAGCGCATGGATGGCAACAGATATGGCCTTCTCGTATGTGTTTGGCTGCATAATTGTACTAGCTTCCAGATTGGACCCCGTCGCTCTGCTTCAGGATGAGCTAAACGTGCGTCATTACCGGCTTCTGGATATACTCCGTTTCATCTTTGTCATCTACAACGGCTGCCTTCTTGCAATAACTCCACGGACGCTAGCATTCACACTTATTCACGCGGGAATTACCGCAATTGCACTGCAAATGAAAATGGCAGACCAGTATACAACACCTACATTGCTTTCACTCTACCAGCAAACCAGAATTGTCATTTGTTGCGTTCTAAGGAATTGCTGCAAACATCTGATGGCCATCTTGCTGGCTGGACCCTATTGTCTGGTGCTATTTGGAACCGCAGCAGCATTTGCTGGAATGTGGCAGGACGACGTGACCGTAATGAGAGGTGAAGTAGTGGTAATGCTCACAGCCACTACCATCATGTACTCGGTACTCACTCTGGGCAGCATGTGTTTCGACAGTGCCGACAACCTGCTGCTAACTTGGAGGAATGAGGTTGGACTAAAATGCGTGACGGGAAGAGACGGTGGCTATATGAAACGGTACATCAACAGCCTCCAAAGGATTGTGCTCCCAGTTGGAAATTTTGGCACAGTGGACATTGAAATCAAAGTAAACTACGCTGATAGTTTGGTAAATGACATCACAAGCGTGGTTTTGACATTGAAAGACATGTTAAAGATGCAGTGATGAAACGACTGTGTCATATTTGGACAATGTATCTGAATTATGCTTATTGGTCTATATTGCTTGTTTAATTGTCATACAAGCATGCACTAGTTATGATAACCTGTAATTACTGTAGTATATCAGTGTGGTTTAGGACGATTGCGAATTCTCTAAGCAACGCTTGATTAAATGCACCATCACCTAAAGAAACTTCACTCTAGCCGTTTGTATGCATCTATAATCGTTAGTGATTTGTAAATTATATGAATACATGTTGTTATCTTTAAATCTAGGAATATCCATATACCAATATGACAAGAATGTATTAATAAAGAATGTAGTTATTTTTAATGACAATGATATCCGGTATTGTTAAAAATCAATAAACATTTGTTTATTTAGTAAATTCAAAACTGTGTCCCAAACATTGTTCATTCCAACAAAACAAATGTTTGTTTATTCAATAAAATGATGACCGTACTGATCCGCAAATCATGTGATATGAACACCACGTTGCGTCAATGCATTATGTAATCTATTGTTCTCCAGTTGAATGTACTTAATTACATTTATTTTATTCTCCCCATTAGCAATAAACGTTAACTGGTTCCAAACAGCCTTTTTCCCCCGATCTTTCCATTAAGCCAGTCCCGTCCAGAAGAGAATTTTTCTCTGATTTCGCATATGCTTCTAATTGGCACAACCAATTTGATCTGTGCATTTCAGATATGAAAAAGGCAAGGTTCAGCTTTAGAAAGCAAGCACATTGCATTCACAACTATTGCCATATGCGGTAGAAATTTTGAAAGAAACAAATTGCAGTAATTTTACAAGCACAAAGCAAATCAATTTGGCGAAATTAAAGGGCTGTTTTGAATTACTACGAATTACGCTTGCATATTTATGTAGGTTAGGGCGATTATCACTGAAATGAAATTATGGGGAAAATTGACTATTCAATTTCACTAACGCCCTGCAAAGCAAGACACTATCACTAGATTTACGCAAGTGGACAGGAATCTTCTTTAACCAAATAACTTGCGCAATATGATGATACTAATCTGCAAATGACTGAAACAGATAATACACAATTTGGTGGAATATTCGGGGTGTTTATTGGCTTAATGGGTTGGAATTTATTGCCAGGCATGATATATTCGAGCATATGCGTAGTTACAAGCATTGATTTGGGGCACGGGAAAAGGATTTTGAGGGCGCATAGACCAATTCTCTACTATCTAGGGAACTATTTCAGGTGAAGTCTGCATATTAAAGAGTGAGATATGTTTTTATATCAAATCAAGTGCGCCGATTACGAATTCGCGATTAGTTTTTTGTATAACTTACAAGGAAACGCTCGGAGGTGCTCTTCGTAGTTTTTGACTTCTCTTAACATGGATCAAATGGTATACGCTTATACCAAGTAGATTTTGAATCTGACGTTAATTTTTGTATGCAATCAATTATATGCTCAGAATTCACGTGTAACGGCTAAAATAATAAAGATGCTTCAAATTTGACTTTAAATTCGAATTATGCACCATGAATTAGGTATAAATCAGTCCTTTTTTGACAAACTTTTGCTAAGTTTAGAAAACACATATATTTAAATGGATAAAATTAAAATTTGATTTTTACAAAAAACGAATATCAGAATCGTGATCAGCGTACTAAATGTACTATAAAACCATGTTTTTTATTTGAATTTGCGAACTTCACCTCGGGTAGTTCCCTAGTAAGTCACAAATAGTGTGAAGGTTGGCTATTCTGAAAGTATTTGCGTTTACACAGTAAGTAATTTGATTGCATTCTCAGGTCCATAATTCACCACAAGTTTCTAGTACTGTATCAAACGATGTAAATTGGCGAATATTGTACGCTTGTAAACTTACTCAAGTCTATACCAGTTAAAAGATTTTTATTCAACTGACCTCTTTCGAAATTTTTAGGGATATTGCGAGTTTTTCCAACTGAAATATTACTTATATGACGAAGGTCAGCATAATTGTTGTAGATGTTTTCGCTTAGGTGCGTTGCGAACAGCGCATTATTCACATAATTAATTTTGCTAAACGATATAAAATAAATGACTATTAGAAGTAGTATAGTAAAGTTTTGACATTCCTACATTACACCAAATTGTCCTGGCAACAGTTTGGAAATTTATACACTGACTTGACCATTTGAAATATGCTCCACGAAAACGTAACAAGCATTAATGTTCATAATGACCAGCAGCGATTAAGAAGCCGAAACGATACGCTGAAAGATGGAACAAACAACGACAAACCAAAACGTTTAATATTTTAAAGTATTTATCACCATTAAGCCTTCATTTATTCGTTAAAATGTTTAGATATCCATGTACGTAAAATTATCATTATTTAATAAAAATCCAGGAGATCTCATCAGATGTTTTTAAATCATGATTTTTTCTCATTTTGCAATGGCGATAATATGTTTTTAGAGTCAAAATAATAACAACAATTTGTGGGTTAATATTTTTCTGCCTATTTTGTCGGAATTTCGCAACGACGAATATTCGAACAAGGCATTACGTGTTTAGTTTTGGAATACTATGATTGTATGTGCAGCAACATTATGGCAATGTAGATGAGTGTATTGACTGTTACCGTTTGTATATACGGTACAACACTTCATGCACTTTTTTGATAAATTAGGATGTCAGAAATGCATTTTTTACATAGGTTGGTTATGGAATTGAGCAATACTTAAATATTATATACTCGTTGCTCCCACGAATAAAGTTTAAAAAATATTTATATCATAAATAGATTGACAATTTGTTATACCTCTCAGTTTAGGTTCAAGTAATCTTAAGATGAAAATTATTAATTGGTGGGACTTTTGTGCAAAGTATTAGGAAGCGTGATCAAAGACAAAGTTTCCAAGTCATAAGAAAGACCCATAATACGAAATCTGTGAAAAATAAGTGTTTGCAAGCAAGTGAACTCAATAAAGGTATACACTCAACTATTTGAATTTACTGGTGAAATGATATTTTAATTAAAGCTGATAAATTAAATGATTGTATAAGTCAATAAAAACAGAATCCATTAAATATGCAAAATTATATTTATATATACTTATGACTACGCATACATACATATTCATTTATCCCCAATTCACACTTTTGATATAAAAGTTTGTGTTAACATATTAATATCCGAACTAGTCAAATACGGTTTACTTGGTACTAGTATACATTTAAATTTGCTTTTGATTTGATTAAAAGTTTTACATCGTAAAACAATTGAAATGAGACTTACAACAACATGTACAAGCACAGTATCCAATGATAGTTCACCCAAATTTAAATTCTACGTGACAAGAATAAGATCAATCGCATTCTCCACAATGTTCTCAAAGAAATTGGTAGTTGTATTTTCATCAAATTTTGCTGAGCCGTAGTACCGTACATACGGCTTCTGTGCCCTCATTCTCCGTCTCCAGACTTTGTACTTGAAAGACTGAATCTTTTTCAACAATTCGCCATCACCTTGATTAATCTGGATAAGACGATTGGGCCAAATCACTTTGAGTATGCGGGAGCTGTCTCTGTAAAGCCGGGAAATTAGTGGCAGCGTCCCCAAAATAACGATATACGTCAACACAGTGATCAAACCCATACAGCAGTAAAGAAACACGGGGAATATTTTCCATCATATCACCAGTACCCAGGAGCCGATTATCGCGATTACAAACCCAAGTCCCATTAAACTTGCAGCAATATTTCGGATTGGAGGTATACACATGTTTGCAATGCATCGGATTCAAATATATAACTGGAGCGAAACCTTGCTGGGCGGCAGCCTTGCTACAGTTTTAAGAGAGATTATTCCGATGTTGAATGTGGATATGGCAATTAAAAAGAGTATCGTGAATGATCGTGCAGCTTCCATCACTCCCCACTGTGCCAAAAGTAACCGGACTACAAATTTAGTCCATATTACTTGACGGAAACACGTCCTCGATGAAGTGGGAGCAGGGATCTACCCGTCTAATGACCAAAATTGGTGCGAGTGTAAGGACGATAACGAATAGGATGGCGACGACACTGAACAGTGCCAGTTCCATAATGTCCGCATTTGGCCGTCGTAGAATAATCCTTTTGATTGCTGCATTTGAAAACCAACGGTATTCCTATATTTGTGTACTAATTTTTCTTAAATTTGTTATAATAATCAATACCTACCTTTCCAAATCAATTTCCCAGCAGAGAGTTCCAAAGCATATCCTTTTTGGCGTTTGTCTTGCCCCAAGTATCGATCAAACTCATAGTATTTGTTTAAGGTGGATGCAATAATATCCCCTTGATACATCAAAACAATGTTTAGAGTAATGACAAGTAGTGGGAAGCAGGAGACCTCAATGCAGAATGAGGATTTGTAGTGGGGAATTGAGGCGGGTTTGTACAGAAGATACTTGAGGACAATGTACAGGCAGAAGAATAGGTGAGAGGACACGACAGCATTTGAGACAAAGAATGGAACCAGTTTCCGCCAGTTTGGCTCATGCACAAACTCTTCCCGCCTGGTGTCCATGCAGATTGTTTGTCTAAATTTTTGTACCTGGTTGAGAATGTTGTTGAGCTCGTACGCCTTCCAGAGAAGTGGAGCCGCCATGTTATTTTGGTAAGGAACAGCGCGATTTGAATTGCCTTCCTTCACTATACTCGTACTCGAAACGTTTCCACTCTAATCTTTAGAATAGGCAGTAAATCCAGTTTCAAACGCATTAACTGTTTTCGGACTAATGAGCAAGTGTTCAATTTATAAGAAATTGGAGTAGCTATCTCCCATATTTTTTTAATTTAATATATTTTCGACTTATTTTTAAAAAACTACTTTACCTTGCAAAAAAATGTTTGAATTTCTTTTTCACCAATTTTGGTTTCAAATTATTACAATAAAAGGATGTCGATAGTATTACCAGTTTGTTCAGTGAATTTGGCTGTACGTATGTCCGGCTTTTATATACAAAAGTTATACGTTGCACTGCGGTCTTACTGTATGAAGTAAATGTATTATCATCTCAATAAGCAATTTGGGTTCCTGTGTGGCATGTGGTCCTCGCTGCTTGCTTTATCTGGATTACCAAATGCTTAAATTTCAGCTTAGATATTTAAAACGTGTACGGGCTGATATTTAAGTTGACTTTTCCGGGACCGGAAAACATTTCAAATTCAACCACTATTTTTAGATAATATATATTTTTTGGATATTTTATTCGAATAAAAATTTATATATTACAGTTAGAAAGCGCACAGGCATGTTCTTGTAATAAATGTGTATATAAAATGGTTTATGTGCAACTTATCCAAAACCGAAGCACAAAATTCAAGGCCTATTTTTTCTAAAAGCCCTGCAGCCTCCAAATTATTTTACGCTATAAATATTTTAGCCATTCACTTCCTACAACTTACATCCCTAAATCCGTATATGTGCTTATATTACTGTATACTGTCTTGTTTTTTAAATTCTTACATCTTAAAAATGTTAAATTACTTAATGATGATACAAAGTACGAGAATCTAATGTTAGAACAATGCAACATATAAAAACTTATATAAAATCTGTGGATTTATTGCCGCCATCAATGTTTTATAAATGCGATTAATTACGTTCAGGTAAGGTTTTGATGTCCTTAAATAGAATGATGTTAAATCTACGTGACAAGTATAAGGTCAATTGCGTTTTTTATCATCTTCTCGATAAAGTTGGTCGTTGTGTCTTCGTCAAATCGTGCAGCACCGTAGTAAAATGATATGGTTCTCTGCGCAACCAGCCGCCGTTTCCATACTTTGTATGGAAATGACTTGATCGTCTTGAGTAATTCGCCATTGCCCTCTTTCATTTGTATGACCCTCTTTGGCCAAATGATTTTAAGAATGCGAGAGCTGTTGGTATGAAGACGGCAAATTAGCGGCAACGTTCCCACAATGACAATATATGTCAACACAGTGATCAAGCTCATGAAGGCATAGAAGTAGGTGGGAAATACTTTCCATCCTATTATGAGAATCCATGACCCAATAATCCCGATAATAAATCCAAGTCCCATTAAACTTGCAGCGACATTCCGGACTGGTGGTATTCCCATACTTAAAATAATGCCCAAGTCAATATATAGTTTTATCGACCTTCTGTTTGGTGGCATTGAAGATATTCTGCGGAGAATAGATATGCCCACGTTGAATGAGGAAATGGCAATAAGGAATATAATTGTAAGAGAGCGGCCAGCTTCCATGACACACCATTGCGCCAACAAAAATCGAACTGTAATCTTGGCTCCAACACTGTAGACATTTGTTGCCGGAAATACGTCTTCAATGAAATAGTAGCTGGGATCCAGGTTGATGATTATCGCAACAGGAGCCAATCCTAGCACTAGGATGTAGAGTATAAAGACCACACTGAGCAATGCAAATCCAGTAAAATCGGTGTGCTGATGACGAGTTATAATCCTTTTGACTTCTACGGATTTCAATAAATTGTTGTTTAAGGAAAATGGGGTAAATTAATTGCCACATGTTTGGAAAGTGAATTACCTTGGCACAGCAATTGCCTAATTGAGAGCTTGAATGCGTATCCCTTCTTGCGCCCGTCGTTCCTGATGTGCCGATCAAAGTCAAGAACCTTGTTGAAACAGGCGGCAATCACGTCACCTTGAAACGTCATGACCATGTCGAGAGCATTGATTAGTACAAGGAAACAGGACACCTCGACGTAAAGTAATGTTTTGTAGAACGGAACCTCGTCTGAGCTGACGAGTTGAAATTTCAAACCGATGTAGAAGCAAAAAAATTGATTTAATGAAACCACTGCATTCGAAACGATGAATAGGGGCAGTCTCCACCAACGTCTCTCATGCTCCATCTCTTCCCGCTTCACATTCATGAACAATGGAAGCCTGAAGTTGCGAACTCGATACAATATATTGTTAAGCTCAAAGGCTTTCCACACAAGTGGGGTAACCATGGTCTCCGGTGTACAGAATAAAACTCGAAATTCTGATAGCTCTAGAAATATACTTATGTATACTGGGATGAAATGAGAGTCGAAATACTAGTTATCGTACTGAAGTACTAAATGAATATAGCTTCACAATTTTCTACACCTAACTGTCACTGTGGGCAGAAATTCCGTACTACGTCCAACATATTTTACGATTTTAATCCACAATTCTTTTTTGTGCAAATACATTACCTCTAGTAAAAATATTCGCTAAGACTATTCGCGGAACTTCAGCTATGATATCTTCAACGAGTGGGATTCGCTTTATTTTACAAAACTTGATCGTTTTTTTAAAAAAATATTTTATCTTGGATATAATATTTTAGATTATTTAATTTTAAAAAAAGTCTTAACCATTTAAATTCGACTATAATTCGTTCCCAATGCTTATCCATCCATTTAATATGAAGCCAATGTGCAGAAATAGGAATCATCGGCCAGCCCAAATATGTTCAAGTTTTAATATTTAATGTAACAGTAAGCAAGCTATCAGATTGCTTTCGAATAACTTTTGTGAGAACTTAACCAGACCTCAGCATTAAATCCGAATTTTTACTTTTCGTCCAAAAAGGCGTTGCCTTAAAAACTATTTTACTTTACAAAAATGTGATCCTTTTAATTTCCTACAAGCTATATTCCTAAACCCATTAGATTAGGTACATATATATATATGGTATATTTTAAAAATATTTACATCTAAGGAAATATTAAAACATTTAATGATAATTCATATAATATACCACAGATAATTTATATTCGAGGCCACTTTCCAATCCAATTGCAGTCAGCATGACTTCACTCCAACCATAATGCTGCAATAACTATCCACATTTTAAAAAAAGGCTTAAATGAATAATGTCGACAATGCTATTCTATTTCATGTATCTGATAATGTTATATTGAAGCAAACTACTCAACAAGTATAAAACGTATACCTGCTAGAGTTTCATAAAATCAGTCGATTCATCGTTCCCAGTAGCATATAATTGATGAGATTTATTGCGGGTGACAATCAGCTCGAACACATATGTTATAGAATGTATTCATTGTTAGATAATTACTAGCTGTGTTTCAATGACCCGGACTTATTAATTAATCTACTTGAATATAGTTACTGCTAATAGGACATTCCTGGGACGCTTTAGTATGCCTGCTGTTGTCAGTAATGCATCATTTTTGTTGGTTGGATATTGATGGGAGCAGAAGCAAATATTCAATATTATAGTTAGCAATCACCTGGCTATTTACGGCATTTTATTCCGCGTCTTTGCGAGAGCACTGAGGTTTTGATGTTGGACGTCATATAGGTTTTACAAAAAAACTCGGAAAAATGACAGTCTAAATGAAGAAATTAAATTGTTCTTTCTTTCAAATACATGATAGTCATGTAACTCCCGTAAACACCGCTCCATTATAATTTTGTATCACGACTGCTACATATGAGCTCGCGATGTTGATTTTAACGTGTATTTTAGGACCAACGAGAGAAATGGTAGTACATTATGGTCTAATATTATATTACCGAATATGACATAATATGGAAATGCATGCATATTGCATGCACAAGTGTATAAAATTTGCTTAGCTGCTGCCAGCATATCATAATAAAAATCCTCAACATTCTAGTTAATGGATATGTCCATGTTCAAATCAGCTCAAGCCAAATGCTGACAATAACGTCATTTACACCACGACGATCTAATGTTGTAAACATTACATGTTGTTGCCAACAGTTTCACTTTGCGTCGCTTAACAAAATTGTCACGATCAAATGAAATTTTAGAATTTGAGGCGAACGTCGTTGCCACTTGGATGTTCCTCTCTGCAGGAAGCAATCATGTTTTAAGAAAAGGCAGCGTCCGTACTATTCTTGATAGTTTATTTTTACACTGTATTTGTTGACGAAATATATTCACGGACAGGATCTCTGGATCGAGGAGCAAATTATTCAAGCTGGTCTGTACATGCAATATATCGACATGTCCACCAGCTACCAAATTACATAATCCAACTGCAAGGGCGGTGTGGTGTGTGGGTACCAGTTTCCGGTAAAATGATGTTCGGAAAGCGGACTACATGTAAGGAATACATGAGTACAACTGGACAATTTCAATGATGACGGTATACGGCAGCACTACGCCCCAAAAATGTTACTAATTCATCAAAATTGTATTGTACGGTTCCAAAAATTCTACTTTTGAAGTACACACTATTTTAGGACTCCTTTATTAGCAACACTTATCATTACACATAATCGTGATACATGTATACATTTATATGTTTCGATACTCCATAAGTAATTATCATTTTACTATATACACTAGACATGACATGATGAGCAAATACTCGGTGGCACCGTCGGTGAAATCCCGTCCCATCCAGCAGGACGAATATGTGGTTTAAATTGACAATGTAAATTTCATGAAGCTGTTGCCAGTGTTACGAGTGTTACCTATTTTACGAGAATGGATAAGCATATTAATTACTTAAGCTTCAAACATTACCAATTCCAAACTGCCAATCCACATTTTATGTTCGAATACTCCCAAATTCAGTTTAAACATATGATCAAATGTAATTATATGGTCGGGCTTGTTGGAACTTATCTGATGGCAATTGTAGGTAGTGTTTTTACGTTTTATTCAGTACGAACTTGCTCCCACAAACTGGATAGACCGAAATCACATTATTTTACTTTTATGTCCTTTCGAGTTATTTATGCATACAGCCAAATTGGAGACTGGAATTAAAGCTTTGCTTCGATAGCAAACATAAAGGATTCGCCCACAACTACAATATGATTGACGTTAATTTACAGCTGGCATAGCAATCCAACATTGCTCTTAACAAGTTGATTTAATACTTCGGTCATTTCAAGGTCTTCAAAAGTCAAACGCTGCATTTCAGAAACGACAACGTTATTTTAAATGTCGGGAAAGCTCCTTTCCTCAAGTAAATTAGTTTGACCCATCAGAGTCGGATTCCTATTTGAGATTGTCGCGCTCAGCAAATTAGCTACTATGTTACAGTCCACATCTTTCTACTGGGATTCTAACGGTAACGTAATGAAAATGCTTCAGCTCGAAATCGTACGACGACTAAATTGTTACTGTGCACTTCACAAAGCACTCGTGTTGCTGTTGATACTACAAGGAATTCAATACTTCAAAAAGAAACCAGACGCCGAGGTCGACCTCAACAAACAATTGTTGTACACCATGGCAACGGCCGGGATGATCTCCACTCAGTCATTCACCGACGCATGTCGCCGCCATTCCCGAACCATTTGCAGCTTCATAAACGGCTTGTTAGTTTATTCCAAGCAATTTATAAGGACAAATACCCGATGCGCTAAAACACCATAGATTGTTTTAATTAATTTGTGTTTCGCGCACGTAATAGCAGTTAGTTGTGTACTCGTTCCATTCGGGTTTCTATACGGTCTATTTTGGACATCACCCTGCAGTCCGGCCATTGCTGGATATAGGCTCATACCTGAATGTTCATTCCCAATGAACGATTTCTGTTGGACAGTAAAGATTGTTGTCCGGGATGCGATCAAAGCGACTGTATTTCTACTAAATAACTGGATGTGGAGTTTTGCATTGCATGGTACTGCTGTGGCCATATCACTTGTTATGATTCTTGGAGCCATTACGATGCGAGATTTGCAAATGTAAGTGAAATGACGAAAATTTGTGAAGAGCATATTCTGTCTGATCTAATGCAATTTTTATTTTCAGTTTTTCGGAAAATTGCACAAATCCAAGAACTTCGTGGGAGGAAATGGTCATTCAGTACCGTACCCTTGAGGTGCTGGGCGCTCTCATCAATGAAGTATATTCATGGCTTGTGAGCTCTGCAGTTGTTGGCGGAATTGGAACGACGTCTCTTTGTCTTGCAGTGGCTGTAAAACTTCCACTAACTGAAAACAATACAGTGGCATTCATTACTACCGTTCCCAGCTTTATCGACTCTATACTGGTGTTAGTAGTAATCCTTGGACTTATTGGTAATATACATGTTAAGTCTGGACAAATAATGCACAACCTATACAGGAATGTCGGAAGCCTAGAGCGAAAGTCGAAGCAAAGATTTTTCAAAAGCTGCAGTTTGGTCAACGTCAAATTTGGTTCCTTTAACTATGTGGATTCAGCAACGTCATTGCGATGTATAGATTTTGCTAACGGCAGCACCGTCAATCTTCTCTTGCTAAGCAAATAAACGGAACCAACCGTAATGTTCCGTGGCTCATGAAAATGTATATACTTTATTCGTGACAACTGATTCTTGTTCGTCAAGGATATTTCCCGTATTTTTCTATGTACGCTTCAAAGTATTAGTTGCACCTGCGACAACCACAAACTATCTACCTACTTTAGACTACATTATATCATCGATGCTTCCATTGAAAACAAGGGAAAAGGTTATAACCAGAGTAGTAGTTTTCTTCAATGAGAATACTATATATTAATACTGTAGCAGCAAACATGACAACACATGATTGGGTTCAGATGTTCGTCTGCAATAGTATGCGAGTTTTCTTTAAACGCATTACTTGGGTTGTGACAGCAGCTAACACTATGCTCCGCAGTGACATTGAATATCAGTCAAGCGGCGACTTGTCGACAGCAAACCATTTATTTTCATTAGCTAACTATTTTAAGTGCTGTTATTATTCAGTGCTGGAGAGTGAAACCTGTGATACACCTGCATTTTAAAATGATAAAATGCGCACGTCGCGGAATCAAAATTTCAGGAGCTTGGGAGACATACCCAAAAGCTCTTGATTGGAAAATACTGCTGACCTATTTTGGAATTGTAATGCTTTACGGATGCCTAGTTTGCAAAAGTTGGCGTCAAGCTTTTGACATTCTGCTACCACGCATTGGCGTCGGCTTACGATATACTCATATCCGTACATTTTCAATTGCTTGCCTTATTTCGGCTGTGGCTATTTCTTCCGGCTACGGATCTAAATTATCTTTCGATTTCATTTTCGCGGATGGTTCCACTAGTGTGCGGGAAAGTATTCAGACGGGATATAAAATTTACACGTTCTTTCACGCATTCATTAAAAAGAGCATTAGCACGATGCCTGAGCTACAGAAACGGTGCATCCAAAGTGTTACATGTGTCACACGCATAGTGGACGCGTATTATCCTACTGTTCTTAACATTCCCAAGAATGTGACCAATAAGATTGATGTCATGTTAAGACATAAGCTGATCTATGTAAGCATAGGTGTTGCAGCAGAATTGTTTGACGGATTAACTCAAATTCTGTGGCAGGTCGACAAAGCCATTGTTGAAGAAGATATTGTATGCGAGGCATTGCGTTCAACAACGTCACAGCACGACACTTTTCATATAACGTATCATATTTGGGGCGTTGGGTCTCCCAGACTGTCAGCAAAACTTCAAGCTCTTTACGATGCCGGATTCATAGATTATTATAACTGAATGGTAAATTTGAGAAAGGCACTAGATAACAGGTTGCGATGGTTCGGTGCTAGTCGTAGTTTAAAGATGACGACATCTCTTGGAATGGCATCTGCTGTAGGAAATATTCGAATTATTCAAGTTACAGTTATGGATGTGGCAGGAATTGTTTATATTTTACCGAGACATTAATCGTATGTACGCGTTGTGGGACCTGGTCAATTAGTGACTGTATTGCTTGTCTAATAGATAACTTGGTGAAACATTATAACATTATAACGTAGTAGTTTCAGACTAAATGCGTTGCATGATATTTCGTGCAAACTAACGTTTCTAAGAAACGCATTCGAATCAACTCTCGACGCGAAGACTGTGCTTATGGCTCAATCAACTTTTGGTTATCAAATAGATGGCATGTCAACTAATATTTAAGGTTAGTGGTAAATGTAATTTGACACGCCTCGTGTTAACATTTGAGTCCGTCAGCCGTCAATATTTTGCGATTTGAGTTCCAAACAATACCTACTACAGAGGATCAGTATGGTCATATAAAGAGGAAACGCCGCAAATATTATAGGATCCTTCCCCCTTTCATCCCCATGGACGAAATTTTTTATATTATATAATAAGTTATCGTGTTTATTTTTCATGTTGTCTATGAACAAAGTGTTTATTACTGCATTACAAAAAAATCAGTTAATTTTGAGAATGTTTTATAATATAGGTTACAAGATGATAATATTATTACATGACCGCCAATGTCTTGACTGTCATTATCGATTAATTTTAAATTGAATGCATGTCCACTTAGCCAACCGGGAACATGTTTAGATAATTCATACTTCAAGATTGGGCATTGCAAATTTAAATGGGTACTGACAGAGTGAAGGCTGCAAATTCTGTAGATTAAAAGCATTGCACTTCACCTGTGATGGATTTGAATTATTAGGAGACTTATTGTGTCATACGTTTGTGCGGCAACTATTTCCATAATGAACAAACTCAAGAGATATACGTGGCTCCAATTTCATTTTGAATGAAATAAAATGTTCATGTCGTTTTTCAAATACAACGCTAGTAAATATTACTTTAATTATATTTCATTAGACCCAAACCCCCCGTGAGATACCCCACCCGTAATCTTAAGGGTCACATATCTTCCAGCACGTTGGGCTAATGAAATAACAAGCATCGTTGTTACTCCAACGCAACCGTAAATCATCATCCTTAGTTCAGTTAGAAACGCAATTACTCCAACAGCTAATCCGCCACCAAAGACGGAAAATATCACCAGTATGTATCCTGACATTGACGGCTTCTTCATCGTTTCCTTTTTACAAGGTGTAAATGTGTAAGTTATCGAAATACCTCCGCCACCACTGGAATAAATGAGAAGACTCTGTCGATTTAAATCTCGTAACAATATGAACTGGTATTGCCCCGACAAACGTAAAAACATGTTGGGATTTTAGGTAAATGTCGTGCCCAATATCAAAATGTTTGTGTGCACGTATATCTAAGGATCTTTCCACATTTTGTGCAAAGGTGACTGCCAGGTAAGTCGGGAGTATTAAAGCCGTTTTATTGCACATACGCACACTTGTCATTAGATGCATCTCATCCTGCTCCTTCGCCCAGTCCAGTATCATGTTCGGGTCAAACTCGGAATTATACGAAAGTACGCGCGCTACAATCGAGCCCAATCTGCTTAACAAATGCATGGTTTCCGGATGCATCAAAGAGTCAAACATTAGCGAATTGTCCAGCGCAAATTCATCGACGTGTATTTCCAGTTGCGACGTCCATGGATATAGCTGCCCATAATTGTTAAGTTTGGCAAACATTTCGCTTTTGGCGCTCACTGCCAGATGGCTTGTAGTTTCAAGATACGTGTAGACAAATGGCGTAATATTGGATAGTGACTCAAATCCCATCTCAAATTTCCATACTCTTGTAAATAAAGTAAAGTTGGCGTTACGAAGTTGTTCCAGATTCTCGTAGGGACTCACTTTTCTTGGTGTGATTATCCGCAGCATATTATCGCTTTTGTACGCGTTGTTCAGCACAACGGCGGCCAACGCGAACGTGCCTGTTACAAAACGGACGCTATGCTGTTTTGCCAGCGTTCCCCTGAATGGATTATCAAGGCCCAGAACAATTCGGACGACGACATCAATATTTCGAACATATGTGGCGAGGGAGGAAACCTTCGAGTTGCCCAAGAGACATGGCAGCATGGGCAGTAGAGCCATATGAACTAAGAGAACGCACCAAATTGTATAATCGTAGCCGCCCACAAGATCCCGGAACGGTAACGAAGGAAGTCCTCGATCCCCACAGCTAACGAATCTAAATCCCAAGAGATCGTTCTTGAGAACCTGGAGATATGTCTGCGTTTGGTTGAATTCTCCATTTATGCTAAAGCTGACAAAGTTGCGACGTACTGATGGTATTGGTGGCTGCAGTTTTGTTTTCCTGCCATTCACACATTTCCAGTAGTTTTGTCTTTTTACGATGATATATGTGTAATTTTTAAATATTGAAAACCACAAGTGCATGTATGCATGAGCAAGGCGTTCTGGGGCTGATGATGTTAAAGAAAAAATATTTTTCCAAATATTGTCGTTAGACAGGCAATTTGCAAACAAATGGTCGTAATCGATTTGGATACTTTCCAAGTCGTCTTCTATTACAAATCCGGTAACAAAGTTTTCGTTTCGCTGTGTGCAAGATGTCGCATCATTCCATGATCCACTTGTCAAAGTCAAACTAGACATGTTTATCGGTCTCAATTTGGCAAAATGATTCTTCATGAGGCTGCTCCAACAAATTAAATATAACTTATGTATTGTCATCTCTGCAATAAAAAAGGAGTGCCTCTTTTTTCTGGATGAGGATCTAACTCTCAGATACAAAACAATCTCATGATTTGGAAATACATCTCGTCGTAAAATGGCCGGCTCTTTCGAACTTAGGATGCTGGTAAGGACATCCTTGTTCCGTTTTATATTGTTGCACACTAAAGCGCTTATCGTGGGCATTTAGGACGGCAGAAGGAAAAATTGCTCTTCGGCGGAGCCTTGATAGACGAATATAGGTGGGTGGTTTATTTCCTTCCATTTGCGGATTATTGGAATGAATAAGGAGATTTGGAGCTGACAGTTCCAAGGTTTTGAGTTGCTGGCCAGTTCAAAGAAGTTATATTCGACACAAAAGGAAATAAACTTGTTCCACTCTGACGTGCCACCGTGATACTTTGACAAGGTACAGTTCACAGCTACGTCCCTACTAGGGATGATCCGAGCCGCCGAGTCGGCTCGGCGACTCGGCCGAGCCGACTGCTCTTGCTCTTGCATTCTATGACGTTTTTCATGTACATTTTGCATTTAATTGATGAGGAATTGTCATTTTAACTTTTAAACCCTTCATTTCTGTATTTGTAATTCAATCAAAGAGCCATTTTATACTGATAAACGTATCAGCTGCTCTTTATTTATTACCGAGCCGGCTCGGCCGAGTCGGCTCGGCGAGCCAGAAAATTAAAGGGTTGGCTCGGCTCGGCCGAGCCGAGCCACAGGCCGACTCGGATCATCCCTAGTCCCTACTGTTCCGTAAGATAAATACAGACGAAGAAAAGTTCATTTGTGGTAGAGTCCAAATGAAGTTTGATGTGACATGGTTTGGACTGTGAGCAGATATTTCTCACGTTACATATCTTCTTATATTGACTGGTGTTTTCAATCGTTTAATATTCACTCCTGGGAAGTTGTCCACCAGCACGAGACAATTCAAATCGCTGAACACTGCGAGGAAATCATTTAGTTTAATTGTCGGAAATGGTTTGTTTCCATTTTTGGAAACATATATTTGCTTAATATGCGACACTTTAAAATGTTTTTCAATGTTCGTTTCTTGAATTGTAATGAGCGACTGGATAGTAGCATCCGATTTTGCAAATGGCAACACAGGAAATATCAGAAAACAATATAAATCATCCTTCAAAATTGGTAGGATTGAATATTAAACGTCCAAAAGATCACCCTACTAGATCAGGTTAACTTTTAAAACCAGATAGATTATTTGTTTGATGTATTCATAATGATAGTTGAAATACATGTTGTGCATTGGAAATCAATACTTAGCTGTAAGTGTCCAACTGAATAATAACTGAATAATGTATACCATAATGATGTTAATCACTTAAGTTGTACATAACCTACTCTATCACCGACTCTGGGTAGCTGGACAACAGTTTGTTATATCGACGGAGTATATCATACTGCCGTGGTGAACAGGCCTACATCCAGTTTTAGAGTTCATATTGCTTACTTAAATTTGATATGTAATGATGTATGGTTATTTCCAAATTGAGTGTCATGTGGCATGCTGACACCTGGAAGTTTTTACATGTGAGCTCTTACCACGCCTTAAGGGAATACCCGCATGACAACATAAGTGCCTTGACCAGTGTTACGCCAAAATTGAACATATTTTCTAAATCCGATTGTCTGAATCAAATTTCGAATGATGTTGGTGTTTCCATATTAAACTAACATTACATCAATAACCCAGTTGATATTTCAATGGCGGCCAGGGAACATTTTTGATCTTACAATAAGACTGTATTTTCTCCAGGAAAAATGAGATGGTGTCAAAAATGTATTTACTCCTTGAGGCATTCTAGGTATTGTTACTTGAATTAATTTCCTAATTGAGGCACCGTTCGAATCCAGTAATGCTGTTGGTATACTGATGGTTGCTTCTGTGAATTCCGCTTGAGTCCATAAGCATTGTTTGTAATGTAATGTACTATTTCTCGGTAGAGCTGCAGCCCTCATGAGTTGTTAGACTCGAGGTAGAGAAGTCGCTTAGGAGTTGGACAAACTAGTATATCTCTATCAATTTTATCCTCCCTTTTAGTCATCAATGTGTTTTTTCATGGAAGAATAGTTTCCAGTTTAGCAAAATTACTTGTACAATTGGCATTTCTAATAAAGTAATTAAAAATAATATTGTATCTTTTTTAGCAACAAAAAACATTGATTTTATACATTACGAAACTAGCCAATTCACATCCGTTGCTGATTGTTTTGCCAGCGATTGTCCAAAACTGCTTTCTATCCACAAAACATTTTTTTTCTAATGACACCAATTTCTCCGTTGCTTTTCGATTTGTATGCTTGTACGTCACTAGACTGGAGGTCACTTTGTATTACTAAGTTGATGAGTTGACGTTTTTAAACGATTTCAACGTGTTCATAAATATAAGCACATGAGTCAAAAGTTTTCGTCAAAATTACAACAACGACTGGTCGCCATGACACAGGATTATGTTTATTTCCTACATGGAAATCATATGTCCATATAATACTAAGCCACACTTGTAATCACAACGGTGTGGAATGCTATACTTCCCTATAAATATTTGCATAAATTTATTCAGCTAGTATTAGCCGATTGTATGGCATCCAAATTCTAAAGGCTTCCCAACTGTTGTCCCAAGTCAAATTGCTCGGTATTCTGTACCAAAAAAGATGACTTATATAATTCGTGTCATGAATCATTTCCACGTACCAATGCGTCACTTAAAAGTTAACTATTACTCCCCATTCCGGTCTCCAATCCAATACTCATATTTTCGAATACCTCACCTTTGCATTACACGGTACGAATTCTCTATAAAATCCGGCGCAGAAGTCAAGGGAACTGAATTTACGGGTTTCTGTAATTTCGGCAAGTACCGTGTGCTGTATCATGACTATACTAACCTATTACACGTCGTCCACCATAGTTAAAAAACCACAATTCCAGCAAAAACTGGTCGGACAAAACTTGGTCCTCATCCAGAGAAAATTTGTCCAACTTTCCACGCCTGCAAAATTCCACCACAAATTACATACTCGTAATAAATATAAATGCAATATTAGTGTCAGGGGATATAATATTTCAGACCAAATCAACGACTTTAAGTCATCATACCATAAATGGAATTTTATTAATATTATTTCTTATCAGGTTGCATCAATATCTTCGGACATTAATGACATAGTATTAACATTTAATTTTGTCTATACATTCATTAAATCCAAACTAAATCAACTGACTTGACCCTTACGAAACTAAAAATCCTTTAACTTCATCGCGGTTACGTCTTCGCCTTCTGAATGCATACATTTAACTTTTTCGGCAATTCGGTCGCATTCCGCGAATGATAGCGTGAATCACCATGACCATTGCTGCTAGTTGAATTGGACCCTGATAAATCCTCAAGAGGCTTATCCACACCATCGCAACAACTGCTATATCATTTTAAATCAACGGGAATGGATTCAGCTGCCATTGCGTGGATCTTGTTTCGCTTAGACGCCAAAAAACATCAATGCCCGCAAAAATAGTATCACCAGTTCAACTGCAAAAATAATGTGGCAGCTTAACCCAGCAATACTTTCCATGTCAAGAACAACATGGTTGGGAAAGCCCTGGGCGGGTTGCAGTCCTAAATCTCGGAAGCTTTTCCTCGGTCACTAACCCTGTATTTTCTGACATCAAACCCGCCTTCCATCCATCGTCTGACGTCATTTATAATTCCGTCACCGGTGTTTCCCCAAAGCCTTATACAACTCGCCATGTCAGGTCTAGTCCATTGTTGACCTTTACCGCCTTACACACTACACTCCTGTTGAATACGAACAGAGGGTGAGTCCACACTTTCTCTCGTAGCAATGGACCAGACATTTACGTTGGAAGATTTTGCCTGGCAACAAACGATTTCATTAATTCTTTTATAATTGTTTCGAATAGTTTCCATCTACAAATTTACTGCTCATGTTGAATGCTTTCTTAGGTTGTTCAGATGGCTTGAAAAAAGGATATGCTTCCATCACCTCAATTAGAGTAATGAATGATGGAATCATTAACAAACGTATCGCTTGATTGAATAATGCACGGAGGAATAATGTGTACATATGCGTATGTCAAATGTTAGAAAATGTAGCCACCGAAAATACATACTATGTTAATATGCCAGCTAAGCTGCCTCAATTTACTTGCTTGTAGTGCTGTCAAATGAGCAATTATACCAATTAAACCAATCACAGTTGTTTTGAATGACCAGTAGTATATTAATGTACGTACTACGTATCCTCTGGTTCGATTTATATCACGTGATCGAGGAGAGTATATAATTAATTAAAATGCAACATGATAAACTGTAACCTAATAAGTAGATACACCTTCTAGAAGCAATAGAAGAAGGTAAGAACAAAACTAAATACTTGGTTTCTGTAAGAAAATTAGTAGTTGGTATTAACCATAACAAAACTTCTGCCTCGTCACTGCAGTGCATTCGCCAGTGTAGATAATAAGGCGTTTGTGGTTGCTGCCTATAGTATGGAAATGTAATGAAACGGATCGGTGATTCCGCTCGTTGGTATAAATCCGCGTTGTTGGTCCAAACGAACGGAAATCTCACATTTTCGTATAAGCTTTCCCATTCCTCGATGCCATCAATGTATTTTCCTCTTGGCAGGGCGTTGCCCATAATCAATAAGTAGAACGTTTGACTTGATATTCGCCTTTTTGTTCTTGCCGTACCCGGACCAGGATATGTAGGGTCAAACACCGACAACACCATTTGCTCGGATTTTGGAATATCTTCAAACTATTAATATCTCGTGGCATCGTCGATTATCTCCTTCGCACCCACAAAAATGAACAAATACTCGGCGTAGTGTGTTGTCTCAGGCGGATATAGAATTTCAAAATGAGTCAAGCCATCAACACAGAGAACATGACCGATAATGAGTAGTATCGAAAATGATGTCGAAGTCCCGCTCCTGATTGTCATCATTGACGTCAAAAGTAAAAAAAATATTTCACTCTTCAACAAAATTGATACTCTCCATTTCCCTTTAATATACCATGAAAATAATATTGTTCATTTCAAGACTGAACCACGCCATTGAAATCGAACCTTCTCTAACAGCTAAAACATTATACGACATTCGCATTAAAAGTGCTTCAATGCTTGAGTCAATGATTAATGCATAAATTGAACGATTTTTCCGACATAAATCAAATTTTTATAAATACATATTATAATTTAGACGCCGAAAAATCTTACGATAGAATTTGATGAAATTGAGTATACAGGGGGCAACTTGATGCGTAGATTCCCAATCTGCAACAAAAAAGTTCGGACCCCCCATCATCCGGCGGAGGTACGGTCGAAAAACCACGTCGGGTGTGGGAGAATGTCAAAAAAAATTATTGTGGATTCAGATAGAGAATAAAATGTTGCGCAAATTTTGTCAAAGAAACATCTGTCAATTCCTCAATCCCTTACTTCTATCGCACGTCAAAGCTTACAATTTTTAAATGACCGTGCTGGGGAAAATGTGAAGATAAATTGATTGACGCTCAGGCTTTATGGACACTGGCATGAAGCTTGGTTGCTGTGCAACAAGAGGCAGGATGTAATGAACTTCCACGCTCGCTTAATATATTCGCGAGTTTGCATACTAACTAATGCTAAGGATGGTAGAGTACAATAAATCACTCATACATCACCAAGGAAAAGGGGACCGCGCTCAGATTAAGAAGGCGAAGGATTTACCCTTCCCCTAAAAATGTTGACGGGTGGGTCTCCTCTCAACCAAACTTCCAAGGCTCTCTACAGCCGATTCGTTAATTCTCGGCAAACACGATTTTTTGCTTGAAAGATTAAAGCCAAAAATGCAACATATATTTTCATGTATATTTTCAGTATAATAAGAACTATGGTAACACGTTAAAATGAGTTTTAATATCAGGAAAAAAAAGGAATTGGCTTCGAGTTTGCAGGTAAAAAATCGGGTTTTGCGAAAATTAAATAATCGGCTAGAGAGAGCTTGGAAATTTTGTTAAGAGGGGAAATCCAACCTTCGCCCGTTTTTGGGGAAGGGTCTTTCCTTGGTCATCCTAATCTAAGCGCGTTCCCTTTTCCTTGGCGATATATGAGTGTGCTCTTTTACTCTACCGTCCTTGACTAACGCAAGGTTTGAAATAGTTGATTCCAAACGTAAGTATATTAATCGTAAATGTTCGTGAATATACGTTACGCACTCATGTAGACTATTACTTAATTCTAACCTCGCTCCCGCACGTGTCACGGGCGACGCGAGCCGGCTTCGCCGGTTCTAGTTTAGATCTAATGAAACAACACGTGGAGCTCATGGTGTCTATTCAGCTCGATATAATAATTAAATTATTAAACATTTTCGTGTTTTATGGACATAAGTTTTTGATGTACATAATAGGTTGAAATATAAAATATGATACATCAAATTCTAAAGACAAACACGTTGGGAGTACGAACGCTCACGGTTCGGAGTACGCTTGGAAGATTTTCCTCCGTTGTTTACAGAGGAACGTTGTGAGGTGAAGGATACGTAGAGATAAAAGCTGATATACGTTTTGTTCAGTTTTTTCTACTGATTCTGAGTCTGAAAATATTATTCTGCGGAAATGAATTTTGAGCTTTCATCGGATACTTTTAAAGTAACTGTAACTTTTGTAAAAAAAACTAACGTCTTCAGAATGATACATAAACCAACAATGTATCTTTTTGCTTTGAAAATACACCATTTTGTCAATTTTCCTTGGAATTTTAAACACCTACAGGGCAAATATTTTGTTTTAGCTCATATTTGATGTGAATCCCATTTATTTGCTTGCTAATGTCCCACATGAAAGCACGTAATATATTTATAATATAGCAGGTAGTCAATTCCTACTTGTATTATAAAATATATACGTACTTGATTTTTATATGCCTTTTGCGTATATTTTCTTACTAGCAATAACCAACAGAAGTTATTAAAATGTTTCGCCGCATTTTATTGTTTCGTGGCATTTTAATGTTTCGCCGCATTTTATTATTTCGTGGCATTTTATTGTTTCGTGACATTTTATTGTTTCGTGGCAACTTCTACAAGAGCTCTCTTAACGACGCAGAACAAAATGCCATAAATAGCTGTGTGATAGCCACCTGTAATATTGAATATTAGCATCTCCTCCCATCAATATTCAACACACAAAAATGATGCATTATTGTCTACAGCAGGCATACTAATGCGTTTCAACGATGACCATCTAACAGTAACTATATCTAAGTAGAATAATTATTAGGACCGGGCACGTAATTATCTATTAGCGAATACGAGGTGTAACATCTGTGTTTGAGCTCATTGTCACGCGAAATTAATCGCATCTATTATATGTTACTGGGAACGATGAATCGATTGATTTTATGAAACGTCAACACGTAACTGTTTTATACTTGTTGAGCTGTTTGCTTCAATATAACATTATCAGATACAGGAAATAGAATAGAATTGTCGAAATTATTCTTTTAAGACTTTTTTTAAAATGTGGATAGTTACTGTAGCACATAGTCATGCTGACTGCAATTTGATTGGAAAGTGGCCTCGAATTTTTCATATACATTATCTCTGGTATATTATATGAATTATCATTAAATGTTTTAATATTTCCTTAGATGCAAAATTGTTTAAAAAACTCCATATATATATACCTAATCTAATGGGTATAGGAATATAGCTTGTAGGAAATTAAAAGGATCACATTTTTGTAAAGGAAAATAGTTTTTATGGCAACGCCTTTTTGGACGAAAAGTAAAAATTCGGATTTGATGCTGAGCTCTGGTTAACTTCTCACAAAAGTTATACGAAAGCTATTTGATAGCTTGCTTACTGTTACATTAAATATTAAAACTTGAACGTATTTGAGCTGGCCGATGATTCCTCTTTCTGCGCATTGGCTTCATATTAAATGGATGGATAAGCACTGGGAACGAATTATAGTCGAATTTAAATGGTTAAGACTTTTTTTAGAATAAATAATCTAAACTATTATATATCCAAGATAAAATCTTTTTTTTATAAAAAGACGATCAAGTTATGTAAAATCAAGCTAAACCAACTCGTTGAAGATTTCATAGCTGAAGTTCCGCCAATAGTCTTACCGAATAAGTGTATATTTCTGTCCTGGACAAACCCAGCAGTCTTATAAAAATGTTTGAGATAATATTACTTATTGTTAAAGCTGAAAATATTATATCGTGGAACAAAAAACTGAAAATTTTTACTGGAGGTAATGTATTTGCAGAAAAAAAGAATTGTGGATTAAAATCGTAAAATATGTTGGACGTAGTGCGGAATTTCTGCCCACAGTGACAGTTAGGTGTAGAAAATTGTGAAGCTATATTCATTTAGTACTTCAGTACGATAACTAGTATTCCGACTCTCATTTCATCCCAGTATACATAAGTATATTTCTAGAGCTATCAGAATTTCGAGTTTTATTCTGTACACCGGAGACCATGGTTACCCCACTTGTGTGGAAAGCCTTTGAGCTTAACAATATATTGTATCGAGTTCGCAACTTCAGGCTTCCATTGTTCATGAATGTGAAGCGGGAAGAGATGGAGCATGAGAGACGTTGGTGGAGACTGCCCCTATTCATCGTATCGAATGCAGTGGTTTCATTAAATCAATTATTTTGCTTCTACATCGGTTTGAAATTTCAACTCGTCAGCTCAGACGAGGTTCCGTTCTACAAAACATTACTTTACGTCGAGGTCTTCTGTTTCCTTGTACTAATCAATGCTCTCGACATGGTCATGACGTTTCAAGGTGACGTGATTGCCGCCTGTTTCAACAAGGTTCTTGACTTTGATCGGCACATCAGGAACGACGGGCGCAAGAAGGGATACGCATTCAAGCTCTCAATTAGGCAATTGCTGTGCCAAGGTAATTCACTTTCCAAACATGTGGCAATTAATTTACCCCATTTTCCTTAAACAACAATTTATTGAAATCCGTAGAAGTCAAAAGGATTATAACTCGTCATCAGCACACCGATTTTACTGGATTTGCATTGCTCAGTGTGGTCTTTATACTCTACATCCTAGTGCTAGGATTGGCTCCTGTTGCGATAATCATCAACCTGGATCCCAGCTACTATTTCATTGAAGACGTATTTCCGGCAACAAATGTCTACAGTGTTGGAGCCAAGATTACAGTTCGATTTTTGTTGGCGCAATGGTGTGTCATGGAAGCTGGCCGCTCTCTTACAATTATATTCCTTATTGCCATTTCCTCATTCAACGTGGGCATATCTATTCTCCGCAGAATATCTTCAATGCCACCAAACAGAAGGTCGATAAAACTATATATTGACTTGGGCATTATTTTAAGTATGGGAATACCACCAGTCCGGAATCTCGCTGCAAGTTTAATGGGACTTGGATTTATTATCGGGATTATTGGGTCATGGATTCTCGTAATAGGATGGAAAGTATTTCCCACCTACTTCTATGCCTTCATGAGCTTGATCACTGTGTTGACATATATTGTCATTGTGGGAACGTTGCCGCTAATTTGCCGTCTTCATACCAACAGCTCTCGCATTCTTAAAATCATTTGGCCAAAGAGGGTCATACAAATGAAAGAGGGCAATGGCGAATTACTCAAGACGATCAAGTCATTTCCATACAAAGTATGGAAACGGCGGCTGGTTGCGCAGAGAACCATATCATTTTACTACGGTGCTGCACGATTTGACGAAGACACAACGACCAACTTTATCGAGAAGATGATAAAAAATGCTATTGACCTTATACTTGTCACGTAGATTTTATATTATTATATTTAAGGAGACCAATCCATTACCTGGGTTTGTAATGACGCATTTTGGCGTACACAAGTTCAAATTAAATATAAATATCCAATAATATAAAATGGCATTAAAATGTCCGAAATACTAAATACTGTAGCATTATTGTATACCGAATACGTGATGTAAAGTCGGAATCCGAGCTCATCATCGCCCGTAATTAATCGCATTTACAAAACATTGCTGGCTGCATTTTGTATATGCTGCTTTTTCTGAGTATAAGATTCTCAGACCGGACCTTGTCTTGTATCATCATTAAATGGTTCATCATTTCTAAGACGTAAGAAATTTAAAAATGACGGTATACTTGGATATAAGCACACAAATTGATTTAGAGATGTAAGTTGAAGGAAAAGAAATGGCTAAAGCATTTATAACGTAAAATAATTTGCAGGCTACAGGGTTCTCATGGAAAAAATAGGCTTTGAATTTTATGCTTCGGTCTTGGATGAGTTGTTTATAAACCATTCTATATCTACATTTATTACAAGAACATGCCTTTGTGCTTTCTATCTGTAATATTTAATCCATAAATTTGTAGACATTTTGGCGCAAGCCCACATCACTTTTCTGACAGTCGGCTTCGTATTAAAATGGTATACGCAAAATGGGCTGGATTTTTGTTGGATATAAAATGTTCAGGCTTTTTAAATTAAAATATGCAAGATGTATTATACAAGACATATTTCCTCCATAGTTCTTTCGAACTATTGTAAATGTTGCTTGGAGAACAGAATCACATTGAAATGTACACGTGTGGGAATTTTGAATTATAACATATATATAATGTTCCAATTATTATTCAGATACAATATAAAAAATATATAAATTATCTAAAAAATTGAGGTTGTGTTTGACATTTTTTCCGGGTTTCGGAAAAACCAAATTATATCTGAGCCCTAACATAACTTAAACATCTAGGATGAAATTTTAAGTACTTGTTAAACCAGAAAACGCAAACCGCGAGGATCACATACCATACCAGAATAAAAATGTCATACTGAAGTTGTAATACGTTTACATTAACTTATGACACCGCTGTCCAATGCATAACTTCTGTTAATAAAAGCCGGACACACAGACAGCCAAATTCACTGGACAAACTGGAAATAAAATTGCTATCCTTTTGGAAAAATACATCGAAATCAAACTTCGCGAAAAAATCAAATATTTTTTTGAGGTAAAGTATTTTTTACAAATAAGTAAAAAATGTATTAAATTAAAAAAAATATGAGAGATATCTTCTCCAATATCTTATAATTCGAATAATTTGCTTATTCGTTTGGAAGGAGTCAAGGTGTTTCAAGTTGGATTTGCTGTCTATTGCTAAGACTCTAATTAATATTTTCTGATACACATTTATAGCAGGAAGACAATTGAAGTGTTAATTATTTTAATCCAAATATCATGGCGACCCCTCTTCTTTGGAAAGCGTACGAGCTCAACAATATTCTCTGCCGGGCCCAAAAATTTAGACACCCAATCTTCATGAATACCAGGCGGGAAGAGTTTAGGCATGAACCAAACTGGCGTAAACTGGTTCCATTCTTTGTCTCAAATGCTGTCGTGTCCTCTCACCTATTCTTCTGCTTGTATATTGTCTTCATGTATCTACTGTACAAACCCTCCTCAATTTCCAACTACAAATCCTTATTCTACATTGAGGTTTCTTGCTTCCCACTACTTGCCATTACTGTCAACATTATTATGATGTATCAAGGCGATATGATTGCATCCACCTTAAAGAAATACTATGAGTTTGATCGATATTTGAGGCAAGACAAACGCCAAAAAGGATATGCTTTGGAACTCTCTGCGTGGAAATTGATTTGGCAAGGTATGTATTGATTTTCATAACAATTTTAGCGAAAATTAGTACACAAATATAGGAATACGGTTGATTTTCAAATGCAGCAATCAAAGGGATTCTTCTACGACGGCCAAATGCGGACATTATGGGACTGGCACTGTTCAGTGTTGTCGCCATCCTATTCGTTATCGTCCTTACACGCGCACCAATTTTGGTCATTAGACGGGTGGACCCATGCTCCCACGTCATCTAGGACGTGTTTCCGTCAAGAGATATATATATTATTATTATAAGTGGTGATATGGATAACATAAATAATGTAATAGGATTATTAGAGTGTGACTTAAAAAGGATAAAATCTTGGTTAGATGAAAATCGGATATCACTAAATATAAAGAAAACAAAATTTATGATTTGTGCCAAGCCGGCCCACCTCAAAAATCTCGATTCAATAGATATTCGATTTGGTAATGACAAACTAACACGTGTTAAATCCTTGAAAATATTAGGAGTCACTTTTGATGAAGCGTTAACATGGGAAATTCATGTGAACTATATAACCCAAAAATGTTACAGTTCGCTTTCCCGTCTGTATCCACTCAAATATGTATTATCTTTGGAAAATAAAATGACCCTTGTGAATGCATATGTGTTATCCCATATCAATTATGCGTCTATTGTATGGTTAAGCAGACACAGCAGTAAAACGCACGTAGCAATAAATAAGATCATAAAAAATATGGCACGTTTTGTGATGGGTACTAGAAAATATGACTCTGTAACTTATGATATTAACAACACGTTACAATGGCTATTGTGTAAATATTTGTACGAGTACAATATCCTTGTTTTTACATATAAAATTCTATTAAGCAACTCAAATGACTACTTCTATAATTATCTAGACTTAAGTAGCTATGAAGGTCGAACTACAAGAAGCCAAACATATGTAACTCCGCTTAATACTCACAAGTCCAACTGGGGACTGTCTTCATTTAAATACAATGGTTGTAAATTATGGCTGCAACTACCCAACTATGTCCAAAATAATATGGGATCCATTAATACCTTCAAAAATTATTGCTATGCACATATTCTGACAAAACAAATTGATGAAACAATGTACTATGACGAGGATAATACTGATGATATATTATCATGTATCGATTTTGTAATTAACTCAGCGTTAAATAAGTCTTATTAATACACAATCAAATAATTGTTTAAGGAACCGAGGATCATAACATTATGTATCTTCTATCTTCTTCTTTTTTATGTATAGAAATGCTCATGTTTTCTTTAAAATATTGTTTTATACTAGTGAAAGTCTATGGTGTAATATGCCACAGTTTGTGGGAACCATTATGACAATAAAGAAATATATATATATAGGTTGCATGTACTAAATTTGTATTCCGGTTACTTCTGGCACAGTGGGGATTGATGGAAGCTGCACAATCATTCACGATACTCTTTTTAATTGCCATATCCACATTCACAATCGGACTAATCTCTCTTAAAACTGTAGCAAGGATGCCGCCCAGCAAAGTTTCTCTCCAGTTATATATTTGCATCCGGTGCATTGCAAATATGGGTATACCTCCTATCCGAAATATCGCTGCAAGTTTAATGGGACTTGGATTTGTAATCGCGATAATCGGCTCATGGGTACTGGTGATGGGATGGAAAATATTCCCCGTGTTTCTTTACTGCTGTATGGGTTTGATCACTGTGTTGACGTATATCGTTATGTTGGGGACGCTGCCACTCATTTCCCGGCTTTACAGAGACAGCTCCCGCATACTCAAAGTGATTTAGCCCAATCGTCTTATCCAGACTAATCAAGGTCATGACGAATTGTTGAAAAAGATTCAGTCTTTCAAGTACAAAGTCTGGAGACGGAGAATGAGGGCACAGAGGCCATAGGTACTGTACTACGGCTCAGCACAATTTGATGAAACTACAACTACAAATTTCTTTGAGAACATTGCGGAGAATGCGATTGATCTTATTCTTGTCACGTAGAATTTAAATTTGGGTGTTCTAGAATGTAAAACTTTTAATCAAATTAAAAGCAAATTTAAATGTATACTAGTGCCAAGTAAACCGTATTTGACGAGTTTGGATATGAATGCGTTAACACGAACATTTATATTAAAAGTGTGAATTGTGGATAAATGAATATGTGTGTATGCGTGGTCATAAGTATAAATAAATATAATTTTGCACATTTAATGGATCCTGTTATTATTGACATATACAATCATTTAATTTATCAGCTTTAATAAAAAAATCATTTCACTAGTAAAGTCACACAGTTGAGTGTATAACTTTATTGAGTTCAGTTGCTTTCAAACACTTATTTTTCACAGATTTCATATTATGTGTCTTTCTTATGACTTGAATATTTCGTCTTTGATCACGCTTCCTAATACGCATCAATTTGTATTAATCCTACTCACAAGTAACAATATCCAACCAAAATAATTGGGCAGCATCTACCTATTCAGTTAGCACACGTATACATTAAATGGCAGTAAATAATTACTCACTATTCCAACATAATCAACTTTATCTGCCCGTTGAGAAGAATTGACCAATATATTGCCATATATAAATTAATTTGGTCTCAACATTAATACATACTTGCAGAAAGCTTACGGAAGCATATATATGCTTTCCATAGTTAGCTGCGGCATGTTTGAAGAAAGTAGTGGACAACTGTAGAAAACGATTTTCACAATAACGTTTTACCGCACATACAATGACAATCATATGAAGAATCAGCGCAAAAGTCTACTAAACTGGACCGGTTTCATTCGAAAACTATTTGAAACCAATTAACATTTAACTGTAAACGGGAAAATAATATAATTCCTTTAGTATATAGAATTGGAGATTGGAAGGATGAAAAATGTATTGACATAGCCTGATTTTCAGATCACATGCTTTTCAGGTGAGTACGGTCGTCATTTTAGAAAATAAATTAATGCTGATGTATGAGGACACAGTTTTGAATTTACTAAATAAGCAAATTGTTTACTGATTTTTAATTTTACAGATAACATTGATATTACTGCATTCTTGTCATATGGATGTATGCATATTCTTCTATTTAAAGATAACATTTATTTGTATAATTTAAACATCAGTAAAAACTTTACATGTATATACAGTGCAGGTTCATTAAGTAAAGGTGCATTTGCTGAAGCGATGATTACACAATTAAAAACCCAATCGTTATTAGATACCACCGTTTCCGGAATCATTCTATATTAAACCGATTACGTAACTGATGATCGAACATGTAAAATTGTATGTACTTGTGTTCGATTTGCTAGACAGTGCCATTTAAACTTTTACTCGAAATGCAAATGTACTCAACTATCAACTTTGTTCAGGATACCATTTATTTTGCAATTATCATATACCACGCTTGTTTCCTTTAATAATTACAAGTTTGCATAAGCAGTGCAAAGGAATTAGGTAGTTAAGCGAGCTATTTAGATGAGTACGCATAATGCAGATACATGGTCAAAATATAACAGTATTTTCTTCACTACCTCTTTAACATGTCTTTCAGTGTCAAAACGACGCTTGTGATGTCATTTACCAAACTATCAGCGTAGTTTACCTTGATTTCAATGTCCACTATGCCAAAATTTCCAACTGGGAGCACAATCCTTTGCAGGCTGTTGATGTACCGTTTCATGTAGCCACCGTCTCCTCCTGTCACACATTTCAGTCCAACGCCTTTCTTCCAAGTAAACTGCAGGTTCTCGGCACAATCAAAGCAAATGCTTCCCAGAGTGAGAACCGAGTACATTATGGTAGTGGCTGTGAGCATTACCACTACTTCACCACTCATTACGGTGACGTCATCCTGCCACATCCCAACAAACGCTGCTGCGGTTCCGAACAGCACCAGGCAATAAGGTCCTGCTAGCAAGATGGCCATCAGATATTTGCAGCAATTCCTTAGAACGCAACAAATCACAATTCTAGTTTCCTGGTAGAGCGAGAGCAGACGCGGTGTTGGATACTGATCTGCCATTGTCACTTGTAGTGCAATTGCGGTGATTCCGGCGTGGACGAGGGTGAATGCTAGCGTCCGCGGAGTTATTGCAAGAAGGCAGCCGTTGTAGATGACAAAGATAAAACGGAGTATATTCAGTATCCAATAATGAGGCACGTTCATTTCATCCAGAAGCAATGAGATGGGGTCCAATCTGGAAGCTAGTACAATTATGCAACCAAACACATACGAGAAGGTCATGTTTGTTGCCATCCATGCGCCAAGAACTTCCATTACAACGATATATTTTTGATTTTCTGTAAAACAATTGCATAAAAAATTTAACAAAATTGACGTATAGGTAACAAATCAAATATTAAAGTGTTTACTGATTTTAATGGTCGATAGCCATTTTTTGTCCTGCTCAAGTGCAAAATTGATGGCGTTCACAATTTCGTTGTTGTAGACATAGGATATCGTTTCCACACAGATGTCAAGCAAAACGACCCAGATTTCCACGACGACGACGCATACGTAAAACGACGACAATCCGTTCCAACGCGCTCTCAAATGCATACTCTGCAGCAACATCAAAATCACCACAACGATTTTCCACATAATCGTGACTCCTTGAAATCTGTAATTTTGCACGACCCATTTTTTTGAGCTTGAGCACCAACGAAATGGGAAATGGCTCGTGTAGTCATTCAGAAATTGAACGTAGTCGTGTGAGATGTGCTCAAAATTACGTTCTTTTTTACGCCGTTTTGTATTCATGCTGCCCCAGATTCACAGTTGAAGATATGAACTACATTTCCAAGCTTGGCGTCTCCGAAGCTGGTCCTGCAAATTGGATCGGAGATCCGGAAGCGTTCTTTTTATATTTAAATTGCCATTGACGAAATGACGGAAGTGAAATCAGTGAGCCACGAAATATATTATGTAGGCTGATAAAATAAAGTTTCTAATTTTGTGTGCACTTGGGCAGGAAGTCTTGGGAAATGCTTGAGACATTAAATAGTTTTTCCCATTTTTTTGTAAAAGATTCTTGTTCGCAACTTAGAAGAAAAAAAATGGAAAACCCTTTTTGGTATACGGGTATTCAGTATGAGGTTTTATTGCGGAAGTTTGACTTTTTTCTTGTTCGCATTTTTAAACTCACTTTTGAATACCGTCATATTTTACTCTTCCCAGAGTTTGTCATTTGAAAAACAAATAATTGCTGGATGGAACCGCTTGAATTAAACATCAACTTTATTTGGAATGAAACAATATAAATATTTTCCCAATAAAACTCATTTGAAATAATCAATAACGCTTAGGACAAATACGTACGACCCATTCGAAAGTTATGTTAACATTTAACCAGGAGTGTAAAAGTCAAACAACTAAAATGTGCAATTTAATGGAGTAGGTGCAAATATAAAATTGTGCAATAACAAACTATCTTCAAATAAGCAATTCATTTCAAAGAACATATATATTGCAAATCATTTTAGTTTGTCAAACGACAAACTCTGGATCCACTGGCTTCAATTCGAGGTGCTCGAATAAATTTATTTAAATATTTGAATACTTTTTCTATGTCACTCTAAATGCAAAAAAAATCGCCTTTTCTTTTTTCTGTAACTGCTTTTTAAATTAAATTCGAAATGAAGAGTACATCAATGCGATAGGTTTTCCAAATAAGTGGGTACTATACACTTTTATTTTAGAACATGTGAGAAAGGACCTTATAATCTTTACATAAGGTCTGGGCCATGGAGCGAACAATTTTGAAATGGGTGCCAATTAAAAGCCCGTCGTTAATAGACCAAAAGTGCAGTTGGGTACGAGTCCCTAAGTGCTTGTGCAAGAGCTGTATTTGGGGTCAAAGATCAAATATGGAATGCATGCAAATCCGAGTTAAGATATATTAATTTCGACATAAGCGGGTACAGAATGCTCGGACAGTTATGGGTCAACCACGGATCGAAATACTTAAAAACGACGATTAAACTATAGTTTTGCTTCAGCAACCATATTGCTGCGCCATATGGAAGAAACAAAGTTAGTTAAATAAGAACCAATCCTATAGTATAAGGCTATAACAGGCATATGCTAAAGGGTAATATCAAGATTATAATAATGTGCAATACCAAACAAGCACATAGCCTAGACCCCATTTTTACGCTATAAGGTCTTTTATTGGTAAAAGAATATAGGCAAGTTTACTTCAACTTTTGGAAGAATGCTTAAAATTACTGTAGACGACATTGTAAGATCGACCTCCGGCATTTAAGATTTAAAAGGTTTGCTTCCGATGTATGCTGTGAAAGTAAAGTACACGCAATTATGAACTACATAATTTGTTGACGCTTGACGCTATTGAAAATATAGTGGGGAAAATTATATCCAAATCCACAGGTATTTGTGTTGTCTTTTCTGTAAAACAGAATTAGATTACCGTCGCCACGATTTGCTGCAACAAATCGAATACCTCGACAAGAAGCAATATAATCAATGCCGCGTACCAAAGCGATTTTATCTGAAAAAATATTTAAAACCCATGCATACGTCTCAATTCTGATACATAATGCTTAGTGGTGAGACATATTACAGTAATTACTTGCACTTATAACTTTCACTTTTTTCGAATTAATTCACAATTTAAAAGTAAATTATTTCGGGTAGTGGTCCAATAGTATGTTGTTTCCGGTCTGTTGGTTGGAAGACGTTTCGTTCGGCGCAATTACTGCTGTCTGACAACCAGGTGCATGAGTGAAAGCGTGCTTAATGCATCACTTTGGATGACCTTGTCAGTTAGCGTCTACGGGTTTTCCAAAGCTTGCTTCTATTTAGGAGTTATAAATATATCTCGTGTAGCGACGTGTGCATCCTTCTCCATCAAGTCAAGTCAAAAAGTCGACACAAATTTACGTCTACGCCCCGAAATATCAACATCGTGTCACTCAATTTGTTCCGAAAATCGGTTGACAGCTAGCTTCCAGTTCACTATTATTAAAGGGTACGAGAATATAACTCGGGAATTGGGTAAGCCATAAATATCCATAACATTTCAATCACCATTATACATTCGAGCTATCCATTCGACAACTCGCCGCTTGACTGGCCTTCTATTTTACTGTTGATTTACATTCGTTGCTAATCCTAAACTCGGAATATTTCATGTTATTGTAGACTTGCACCTGTATCCCATCTTCTCGTATATTATTTTTTGCTAATGTCGTGCTTCATTGCTGCAATTATACAAGAGCAAAATTGATGTGGCTACTGGAACAGCGAAAGTATTCGGTTGTGTCATATCAACAAATAGTGACAATGTACGTCATTTGGAGCTACACATTACGTTTTACTTACGTTGTTGTATTACGTATATCTAAACTTGAACACATTATTCATGTGGTTACTTTCAAGTTTCATGCATGCTTTTATACTTGAGTATAAGCGCTTCAAACATTCAAATATGCAATATGTTTACTAATGGTTACATCATCATATGGAACTCGTAGATGGAAACCATTATAGAAGCATTAATGAAATTGTTTGTTGCCAGGCAAAATCTTCCAACGTAAATGCCGTCATTGACTCCGCGTAGGAATTCCCCGTCATGTAAATACCCAACGGCGGGCAGCTATCAAAAAACCTGCAAAGTATCTTATCGCGCACTTCCGGTCTTTTTCGTCGAGCTACAATTTCAAATGACTGTCCGGCATCCCGTACAGTCCCAAGTACCGCATATAGACCAACGATGAGCACGTTGATCAACCCAACAACTAAAATCATTGAGCCAAAGAATTCAGCTGCCTGCTTTGCCTGACCATCCCGGTTCATTGCAACAGCTCCAAATGCCATAGTCGCCTGGACCAACATTATTCCCCCGGAGAATCCCCTGACAGCTTGTTTCATATATATTTCACGAATTAGCACCAGGAGTACTTGGATTTCACGAAGCATCCCACAAGCTGTAACAAATCTATTTGTTCGTATGCAAGCAGTGCAGACCATAACATACCAACGGACACAGTATGACTGGATGATAGCCTGACATAGTATAAACAGTGCACAGTGGCCAATTGTTGACAGTGCCACGAAATATCCGCCAGCAATAAGGATCCGATAACCTAGATTGTCCAGGTTAAATTTGCTATTGGAAGTAATTCCAAGTACATCATCACATTGAGTAACCATCCAATACCCAGGAAATGCTGGAAAGCAGGTGTTGATAGTAACATTCAATGCAGCAAGAATGCTGACAGTGGCGCCCAGGTAAGCAATCACTCCAATCAACCTGACTATCCTTGCCAACATCATACTTGGGTTGTATGGTTGCAATATTAATGCTATAAACTCAGAATAACAGAATTGTAACTCACGTAATTGTAAATGCTAGTGGCTGTAAGTTTTCTTTAATTTCTGGGCTTGATAATTTACCGTTTTTTCGGCGCTGCTCAAAATGACGGAACAGTTCCAGCAAATATGCCATTTCTTTGGATTCTGTGACACAAACGACCGATGATGGAAAACAGGCAATTAGGGATCCAACGTTAGCGGCGCCAAATGATTTCACAAGGTAGCTGGAATCACTCCATGTCCACCAGGTTTGCATGGCGGATATCACAAACAATACCACTGCAAAACCCAGTCGATACTGACAGTATTTTATATATGCCAGCGACCTGACATCAATGCGTTTTGACTGGTCATTCCATCGTAAGGGAATACCGCCATAAATGGTTGCAGCTTTCACCACGCTTGCAGTGACACAAAGAAGGCCTGTCCGACGTTCCTGAAGAGAAGATTCCATTTTCACGCCACAATTGATCGTAAAAATATTTGATATGTGCACATAGATGCCAATTTTGTGATATCGGTTCGAAAGTAACCAAAATCAAATCAACAAGATTCAAAAAGTTTTTAAACCAAGAGCATTCCAGGAAATGTTGCAGTGATACGGAAAGGAGGAAATGAAGTACATACGTAACTTCGATTAAATCGTCACTATTTGTTGGCATGGCACAACCGAATACTTTCGCTTTCCCAGCAGTGGCGTACATTTTGCGTCTTTAAATATTCAGCATGGTAACGAGACATTTTCAAAAAATACTATAATAGATGATGGGACCCAGGTGCAAGTCTGCAATTACATGCGATGATTCTATAAAAATATTCTGAGTTTAGGATTGGAAGCAACCGCATCAATTAAGAATGACATTGAAGGTCACTCAATGCGGCGAATTGTCTAATAAAATTACGTTTTTCATTTCATGACGTAGCCAATTGGAGTGACGGAAATGTTGTGGCTATTTATGGCGTACACAATCCTCGAATTATATAAATATGCTTCCCAATGATGTTGAACTAGAAACTAGCTTTCAAGTACGGAATTTGCGGAACGGATCGGATGGGACGTTCTGTATTTGATGGGGCTTGTATGTCAATTAATGTCGTAATTTTTAGTAGTAAGGACGAGGATGCACATGTTTGTACCCGAGTATGTATTTATAGTACCGAAATGGAAGCGCGGATTTAAAAAAAAACGAAGATGACAACTGACGAGGTCATTTAGCGTGATGATATAAACCGTATGCCGTTACGTACATTACGTGTTACACTTTCGCTGACGTGCCTGTTTTTGATACAGTGGTAATTATGCAAAGAAATAGCCATCCGACCAACCAAGTGGAAATAGCATACTATTGCTTCACTAAACGAAATAAATTACCTATAAATTGTGATTAAATTCTCGTAAAGTGAAAGTTATAATTGTAAGTATGTACCGTAATTTGAGCTAAGTTGTATATAAAATGCTCGCCACTGTGTCGAACCACCAACCATGCTGTATTGAAATAGAGACATATGCATGAACTTTGAATAATTTATCAAGTAAAAAGTGGATTGTGTCATTTAGTGCCGAAACCAACGGATGAATTATTAATTCGTTTGTCTAAAGAATTATACCACTCCATTAGTCTACACTACTATTGTAGCTATTTGGCATCATATTTGGTCATTCGGGCTGTGCATACTCGTTGCATGCGGACTTTTCCCGGCGATAACTAACTCGACAGCACATGTTATCACTAAATATTTGTTAATAAATGCAAGCGAGTCCACTTACTTGCGGCGAATGCTAGTTACTCGCTCAATTATTCAGCTCGTATAACTGAAAATTGTGTTGTGGGGGCATTCCAAAAATGGGTGATTTTACCATCACATGTTTTTCGTTACACAAAAATATGTCAAACACCTAAGCATATTGACTACAAAGTTATGTACATCAAATTTGTAAAAAAGCGCATTAAATTCTTCATCAAGGGTACAAAGTATATATGCTCGTCAAATGAAAAACAAAATATATGGACCTTTATGTTGGAATCTTAAAACTATTTAGTAAAAATATACTTTTTAATTGATTTGAGGTATATTATTTATTAAAGCAGGAACCTACCAGAAAATGAATACCATATGTACCATTCGTCCGCAACATGCAAAACCAATTAGTACGGTATATTGATTTCGGCATGTTCATTAAGCATTCATGGCCGCATTAACTTATTCCATTTCATGAGAAAACAACAACGCTCAGCGAATACAATTTTTCCGTGGCTCCAGCTGGGCACGTTTTATTATTAAAAAGTGGTTATTTTTAGATGAGTAGCTTTGTTAAAGTGAACTACGGACATATATATTTTCTTGGCGAGCATTATAGCATTTGATGCAGCTGATGTTATGTCCCGTGTTTTCAAACACATGATTGTGCAATTTACAGCGTTGTGGTAGTTTTCAGTCAGATACCACCATTGAGTTTGGTTTGAAAGTTGCGTCATTAAGGCACCATGCTGTTGATTGGGAAGGTGATGAGAGGCGTAGCACGGGGCCTATTAAAGTTTTTATCACGTTTCAAGATACGGCAAGGCAGATTGATAACAGATCGAATGAGACAGGATATATCCCGGAGGCTAGGATCGGCGGTGAAGTACACAATATCGGGAGGTTTTTACTGGAGTGAAACAGAGGCTCGTTTTGTTCCGTTAACAACGCACTTTTATTGGGCATGGTGTACCACATATTATGGAGGTCAATTTATGCAGATGGTGATTGGAATTTACATGGCGCAAAAGTGTTTGGGATCCGACGACATTAGCGACAAAGTGTGGGTAAATTATCCTGCGCATAGCTTGCATTCCAGTAAGATTCTCATGACAACGACTGGACTTCTGTACTGGACAACAATCGTCACCATATTATCGGCGGGCTCTGTTGCCGTACAGTACCAGGATGAGATGGTACTGAGCATGAACGAATTGTGCACTCAACACGGAAAACTTGAACGCCGCTTTGAGCAATCTGCAAACTGTGTTGGGTTTACGTCGCAGCGGCTGGACAGAATGGAACTTTTAATTCAAATAATATGCTATGCTCCATTGGCATTTCCATTTATTATTACACTCTCCGTCTTTCACCCAAATGATCCTATTCATAGTTTACTTGAGGACACGTTGGAATTGCAAATTGGTATTTGTAACGCATTCACTTGGATCATACTTGTTGCATTGGCGTGGGGTATTTTGGCCTTCATTGGAATTGCTACAGTCGTCATACTAATTATGCTGCTAATTGCACTCCATTCCAAGTACTGGCTTACGGCGACGCTTCCTAAGAAACATTCGTTAGCAACAAAATTTATAGACGGAACTTACATCCAAACATCTGAGTATGGCCTGATCCATGCAGAAGATATAAATTGGATATACCGATCTCTACAGCTAACTACTGGGCTTGTGAATTCCTGGATTGCAACCGTAAGAATTGCTTTTCATTGTGTGTCACTTCTTGCTACGGCAACCATGACAGCTTACGCCCTAATAAAGGACACACCTGTTCTCGTCACTGATGGGAGTCCAATGGCGTATTCACTTGGTGCCGTACTGGCCATGGCACTGATGATTTCGGTCGTACTCTTTTATTTTGAGTGCTATTTTCTGGATGGCATGGACACTTCTTGGAAGGAATATAAGCGAAGAATACTTCAATGCTCTAATAGAGGAACGGAGGTGTATAAAGTGGCGAAATCGTTTGGTGCGATAAGTATCAAGTCAACACATCCGTTTTTTAATGTAAATAAGAGCACGTTTCTCGAGTGGAGCAATGTCGGGATAAATAATCTTGTCAGTTTACTAGTAACCTTCTAAATAATTACTGGCTCCTTTTATAAACTGGCAGTATAATTTTAGGGCAGCATTTTGTCAACACGAATGCTTTTATTTTCTGATATGATATCAGAATGTGAAACCAGAAAAATATTTAATTTGCTGTTTTTTCAAAGTTGTCCAGGGAATGATAAAACATAATTTGTAGTTGGTTGGTCATTTTCATTTGCATGTCCTGTAGCATGGCAACTGACATTCAGATATGAGCACAGTTATTACTCCTATAGTTGTTGGAACTGCCTAATTTCAAATTATCCTGCTTTCGAGTTTTAAGCAAAATCTATGTTATGGTCAAAATCTAAGTACTGACTGACCATATGATCATTACTGTAATGAATACATGTTCGATATGGTCACTAGCTGTTTTTCAAGCAGATAGCCACTACCTACGTATCGTTGTTCCAATCTACAATGCGGCACTGTATAAAAACCATGTAGAAAATCCTATTTAAAATTGCGTGGGCGAATATATTTTAAGTACATATGTTTAAAGTATTTCATATGACGTTGTACTGGCTTCCATTTAAATGCCAACTGATCATAAGAGTAGATTTGGCAAATATCATTCATATCTAACTGGTTCTCATTTCTACCAACGATTAAGAAAAGAAAATATATCAGCGTCACACGAAATACAATGTCAACTTTATTTCTTCTCACCTTGCTATATAAACATCATCTAAATGCGGATATGCTGCCGATATCTTTTGACTCACATTGCATATTCGGCATAGTAACCTCCCTGAACCACACATCATTTTCGGGGCATACATATACGGAGCGTCTGGTTACCGAAACATGGCCGAACGTTTCCTTGTTGATACATACTGTGGATCAGATGGACTACACATTTGACATTTTAGACGAGCTTGAAAATCCGGAGCAAACGCTAACATTAAAGTCAAAATATTTTAGATTTCAACCGCGACATCGAATATCAACCTGCATGGCATTTATTATACTTTCAAAATCATTTGTGGAAATTACGACAGCCATACATCAGTCGGGATTTGGTACTTCCTCGAACGTTGTGTTTTTTGTTGGAGTAGACGAATTGTCTTCAACAGAGGAAGGCAGTGATCTTCTTGAATCCTTTTCTCATCAGTTGTATTTGAATGAAACCATCAGCGATGCTAAATTTAACGCTCCTATTGCATTCGTTAATGTCCAGGATCCCCGTATTGGGGTCAGACTCCTTTGCTATAGCTGTCCAAGCGAAACAATTCATACGTCAGATGAACGAGATATATCTAAAATCAAGGCAAAAATATGGAAGATAAACAGGAATGGCCATGGTAAATATCTGCAAGTGCGCGTTGGACTGGGCCTAGCCTCCCAATCTGAGAACACGCGAAATTTCTGCTTGCAAAAATCCGACTCTATGTCAAACAGACATGATTACTACACATCTTTTAAAACCTGTTGGAGGGAATATCCCGCCTATTCACCATTACAATTCAGATGGAACGTTACATTCATTTCCGAATCGTCCATAAATACGCTTTCCGAGAAAGAACAAGAGCAAACCAGATGGAACACAAAAATAGCATTCGGCGAAGCTCACGGGATGTCGATACCTAACGAATATGCAGCAACAAGAGGACTCTACGTTGTGAGTGACGACATAAATTGGGAATTGACTTCATGCATTCCTAGTAAGGACTTGTCAATATTTGTGCTTAGTATTGTGACATGTATAGAGCCACATATTTGGGCCTTGCTCTTGGCTGTGCTTTTAGCATTGACGATATACCACCACAGCCCTTTGCGTGCAATTGGCTATATCTGGTCGCTGTTTGGAATAGCGGCTCCGAATGTTCACAGAAAAAATCTGGTCGTATATCTATATTTACCCATGATGCTAATATTAGCAATCTCCTGGCAAGCGAGGATATCCACGGATTCTCTAAAAATAAGGGATTTTCCGAGTGTGCCCGAGTTGGTTGACGATGGGTACACGTTGGGATTTCCAAAAGTCATGCTGAACATTGCATACGTTAAAATAGTTGGATATATTGGACAGGAGGGTGCAGACAGGTGGTGGAACAAGTTGACGTTTGGAAAAGGGGACAATTTTTTCTTGAACCCTGGGAAGCGTAACGTAACTTTTGAAACCATCAATGAGCTTCTCAGGATGATTACAAGGGTGAGAGCTATGGTTTTCATTTGGTCTAGTCCAAGCTTGCTTCGTGAGAAAGTGTGGGCTACGCCCATGTTCGTTTTCAATAGGAGTAGAGTGTGTAAATCGGTTAAGGTCAATAATGGGCTAGACATGAAATGGCGAGTTAGTATAAGGGTTTGGGGGACTGTCGGTGACGGAATTTTAAATGACATCAGAAGATGGATTGAAGGCGGGTTTGATGCGAGAAAATACAGGGTTAGTGACCGGGGAAAAGAATTCAGAGATTTAGGACTCCAACCCGTGCAGGGGTTTTCGTACCCTGTTGCCCTTGACATGGAAAGTATTGCTGGGTTGAGCTGTAAAATTATTTTCGTCGTTGAAGTCGTGATACTTTTGGAGTGGGTCCTGGTGTTTGTTTTGCTGTATAAAAGAAGCACAGTTCACACCATTGAATCTGACTTGAAGCTTGTTAACTTAAAAAGAGATAGCGTTTATTGTGATGTTGAGGATGAATCTATTGTAAATAGTTCAGAGTCGATTGCTACTCGCAGCAACGTTCAGGAAGATACATATGATCGTTTGAGTAGTGTGGCCGAGTTGACTGAAAATGCTAAAAGCATGTATTCGGAAGACGAAGACATAATCGTGATTGAATGCGAGTATTGTTAGTTTACTATATGTCACGTCACTTCATTTAAGTTCGATTTAATGAATAACTAGACATAGTTATATATTCATTGCATTGTTGATTGTATACATTGAATGAAACAATTGATTGTAATCTGGTAAGAAATTAAATCAATTAAATTGTATTTATGATAAGCTGAAAGCTAACTTGATTAAGCATTTATCAATATTGTCGGAAATGTTATATCCAATGGAATACATATTTCATTGCTGCGATATAATATGTAATTATATTTTAATATCTAAACAATCCAATAAATATAAATACGCTTCGTACAATCATATTTAAAGAATATATGTCAAAAATGTGGCGTAATAACTATCGGGCAACTTATATTTTCATGCCGATTTTATGTTAAGGTGTGAACTACAGAGTCCATACGTGCAAAATTGCTGCTGCGAAAAATTAAAATTAAAAAAATATACGTGAAGTCCGCATTGTTGGATTTTTATTCATCATGGCATGAAGTTTGCATATTGGGTGGCTTGCTGTCAAAATGTGTTTCTAAATGACGTATCTACTTTCCAGCCCCTATACAAATGCATAATAATTCCAATTTGAGTCATTTCTGATGTTCTACGATTTATTCGAGCACGCCATCATTTCAGTTGGCCTCAAAATAATAATGCAGTTTTGTTTGAAACATTCGCTAAAATGCTTTGTTTGTATTCGGAATTTTCGTCAGTTTGTCCGATTTTATATAAAATAATTGTCGCTTTTACCATCGGCATCATGAATGATAGATTAAATACGCAGAAAAAGCGCTTTTGGCTAGAAGCAGGCACGCTAACTTCAAAAATGAATGGTCAGATCTAACAGCTAAAAAGCGAAAACATTAGCACCCAGGACGCCACCAGTATAAAACGCTGGAAAATCGCTATAATGAAATGCACGACTGGTCAGCGGAGGAAACTCCAATACATTTCACTTGTGGCGAACCGCCAAAATACAATAAATGCGCAGCAATCTACACTTTTAAATTTACTAATTAATTATCTACGTGCCAATCCTGATATTTCAATATTTTCGAAACTGTCAAATTGAGGATGACAAAAACCTCAAAAGTTAAATTGCAATTAGTTGTGCTCGAGGCAAAGATGTTCAATAATTAGTTATGTTAATTAAATTACAATAATTAATGAATTACAATTAAGACCGGGAAATTAAAATTTAAGTCGTCTGAAAGCTACGAATGGTCTTGCTGCATTATCGAATGGAATGAGGCAATACCTCACATTAACGAAATTCAAATTTCATATTTAAATAATGTCTAGAAATTTTAATCCGTCCGTTAAAATGAGAAACATTTTAACCATAAGCTAAAAATCGTTCCTTAATGTATCACCGGTTAAAAATCAGCTTGCATGCAAGGTGCTAATACGAAAGCGTTTGAAAGGTAGGGCATTATTCGGTTGGTTTCGAAACCAATAAATGCTGACACTTGATTCAGTGAAGTGATGTATTTACGAAAGGCAGGTATTTTTTCGTCCGTAATATTTCATGGACCAGTGGTGAACAACTGGTGACATTAGAATGCATATTGAGTAAGTAGTAGCAAGATATTTGAATGATTTGGTAAACATTCCAGCACTTAAAATATATACTATGTGAAACGCTTTTTATATTTTTGTACAGTGTGTTAAATATATGTACTCGGCGGTTACTATCGGTGCCAATACAAGGCTTGCTGTCCGTTCTGAAAATGTTAATCATTTAGAAAGCTGCACGTGTTGTCTCAATGCATTTTGCTTTCAGAATGAAATTAATCGATAATGACGATCAAATCTTTGGCGTCCATTTAGTAACTTCTAGCAACATATATTATAAAATACTCCCAAGTAGGATACTTGCAATAAATTGTATTACAAGCTACTAGTTGTACATATGACATAGAGACAATCATACAAATGGGAAATCTAATTTCGTTTATATTGTTCAAGGGTGTTGCAGTTCCTATAAAGTTGTGTCTGAAGTTGATATTACTTCCACACGCAAAATCGATCTGATTAGTATAATGTATATTGGAGATGTTTCGATCTGTGGTTGACTAAAGCAATCTTAAAGCATTTCTCCAGGTACACACGATATCGTCATCATTTTTCATCGCATAATAGATCATTCAGTTCAAAATGACTGTAAAACCGCCGAACGATACCATGCACAGATTAGTAGCACTTTTAAAACTTCTCTCATGTACCAATCATTTCTCCACTGAAACTTCTAATGTAATAAATTCTCCCATTCCATTTGAGTATCTTGAAACGTTGACTAGTTCTTCACTTTGCTGTTCAAATATCCACAGTTCTTCCAACTTTACGCGGAATTTGACCGATGGTATTACTTTTTTCTCAATTCTTGGAACAATTAAGTTCAGCAATCCCTGTACGGTTCTAGTATCTAATCGATATCTAGAAAATTTACAAACAACTCCAATAATTGATAAATGGACACCGACATACCAATCAAACTTGCCGCATTTTAAGAATTTAACTTCCTTAATATTCTCGTCGTTCTGGTTCCGCGTTGCAGATTTTGAATACCAGAGGCATTACAGTCGTGTACCCCCTCACATTGTCATATCGTTTGTGAAGCAACGTGAAAAAATAAGGTCGCCAATTCAGTATTTCACACAAGTGCCAACAATTATGCACAACTCCAAGTTGATTGTTCTAGTTTTCGACGACCCGATCATGAGTGGGTTTGCAAGATGGTTTGTTGGTTGTTATACTTGTAGCAAAGACAAATTAATTCCTTCTCTGCAACCGCCAATACAAAACTTTAGCTATTTCATTCCAGATACAATTTCTAGGCTTGCGCGTCTGGTTCGCATAACGCATATAAGTATAAAACATATGCACGAAATACACAGTGCAAAGTTGAATGATTTTGGATACTCTAATGGAAGGGTCGTCCCACTGGATTGCAATGGTCTACTTGGTAAACTACAGCTGGATACCCTCAAGAACAATCCGGGTGTAAACTCATGTGTTCTAAAATTATTTGCTTTATCAGAAAACAGCAGCTCTAACATGATGTTTGGATTTCTTGGTACTCGATTTCAAATGACGGAATCCTCCAATGACTTTGTAATAGATATGCGGTTGTCATTTGTCCCACTTGCTTTTGGAATTAAGTTTGACGGACTCCGATTTTTCGTGCTTCTTGGAAGGAATGAGAAATCGGGTTTATTCGGAGGTGGATCCAATATGGATGCATTATCGTTATTAAACCCACTTTCATTTACGTCATGGGCAATGCTGATTGTTATCATTGTTTCCATCTCACTTCTTTTATGGCTGCAGACAGCACTGGTCGAAAGAAAGAACCAGCATTGGATATTTTGGGTACTATCAGTTGCACTGGAACAAGGAGATGGTAACTTGTCGGAACGGAGAAGTTGGAAAATTGGTTGTTTGCTTTTGGGCTGGTTATTTGGTTCGCTGGTGGTGCGAAACTTTTATACGTCGACAATGTATTCCTTTATCACGATTTCTCCTGAGCCCAGAAATGTCCCAGAAACTAAAGAACACTTACTAAGCAAATCTGGTCCATACTTTGTTCCTGCAATTGCTGACTATTGGACTACTTACCAGCTATATAATATATGGAGAACACTAACGCGAACAAGCAGTCCCGAAAGCATGATTCAAGAAGAATTTCGTAAGACACTGGCCTCCAGGTTGGATTTTGTATCAACTTCAGATTACACGCCAGAGATAATTTCAAATATTTCGCAAGGGGTGCATGTGCAGTGCAAATCAAATCACTTGGAGACCAATTATGGAAATTTTATATATTCCCCTAATTTACCCAACACGTTATGCCCTACTGAAACCAGGATGGCGTTTGTTACGAATGTATTTCGCCCGTTCTCTGGAAATAATTTTCGATACTTTGAGTATCTACTTCAGATGTTCTCGAGTAGGCGAGTAATGAGTAATGTGAATCAGCCACCATTTCTTACCACCATGTATTTCTGGTATGTGAAGCGCAACTTCTATGGATTGGACAAGTTCCAAAAATTCCTCTCAGGAATGACAGAAAATGGCATGTACGATAGACTTATTCACTTAACAACTTTACTAGAGCTGACCGGGCTGGTTAAGCGGGTGAGTCAGTCGATTATTTTTCCAAATATGTCGAATCATTACATGTTGAGCTTAAATAGTATCAACCGAATAGGGAGTTTGGCGGTGTCGGAAGAATCGCCGAACGAACCAATGACGTTACAGCAGGCGTACGTCATTTTCCTCTTGATGTCGTACGCCGTAATTGCATGTATACTAGCTCTGATTGTTGAGGTCGTCAAGGAAAAAGTTGGCGTAACTCCGCGAAAACATGTGAATTTGAAATGCCTGGTGGTAAACTCTGCGGTGAAATGAATTTACAAACACTCGATAAGCATCAGCTCAGTGGATTTTTATCATGAACAATATTTCAATACGTTTTATTCTATTCATGTCTCTAAGTATTTGATTTGAAATTTAAACACCAATTCATATCATAACAGTAACTATGAACTAGGAAGAAGCAAACAATTTTATTTATTACCCATTCGTTCGATTTGACTCTGGAAAAGCATAAGTACGTCGGTAGTTTTAACAGAAATGTGATCCAAATAGCTTAACCGTGTAGCTCGGTCTAAGGTGGCAACGCTGCCTGAATGGAACGTCACTGTTCTCATGGTTCTTAAAATCTTCCGTAACAGCTTGTCCTCAAAATTTGGTACACTACCCCGTCTTGAGTAACTTCCTGTAATTAGATCTCGATACCACTTATATCTGATCGTATCATAACTTGTTTCATGACAATGCACTACAAGTGGTATGCTAACATGAATCAGAAAATGAATCAAAAAAGTTATCGGCAAACAAGAGAGGTAAAACGGCATTGGAAAGACATGCCATCCAACGACTGTGAAACAATTAAATAGCACGCAAAGAATGAATCCCACAAACAGAAATATGGAAACAGAATACTTCAGCAAGCTATCACCGTAACGATGAATAATTCGAACTTGAACATATTTCCGCAACGATTGCTCAGAGAGTGGCGTTGCTCTTAGTATCATTATGGACATAAAAGTGGCAACGTACATAATTAGACTACCAATAAGTGTTATGGTGACAGTACGCACAGTTTCCATCACGCACAATATGGCAATAACGTAGCGGACAATGTAATGGATTGGAGAAGGTAAATATGACATCAGACCTAGATCGTTCAGTGAATATATGAACGGATCCAATCGGAAGATTACGCCTACCAGCGGCAACAGAAATCCAAGTAGTTGAAAGTAGAGTACGGTGAGGTTGAGGAATATTCCAAATCTGTCAGTCTCCAATGCCTCGATCCAAAGTTTTGCTTCTGAAAGTTTCACAAAGTTCATTCACGCAATTATTTTCTTCTCCTTTACACTTTTACTATGCGCTTAATTCTTACCCGTAAACAAGGTTCTGAGTATGTATCCTATACCGTCTCTTCGTGTCGCTACTACTGATGGATTTCTTTTTGGCTTTAGTTTATCTTGTAAATCCAGTAACGCGTTTGCGTATTCCACTATATCCTTGCCAAAAATTATTGCAGGAATATTGAAACCCCAACAAAAGACGGAGGAACACTCGAGACCAATGAATATGGAAATGATGATTTTGCTGACTGATCGGTAATTGAAGATAAAGTATTTTATGAGATTGGAAGTCGTGGATACAACACCAATACATGGTACGACGAATAGATTTACGATATAGAACGGTATAAGCATCTTCTGGTTCGTGACGAGATGCCAGCGTTTCCGCTTGGGGTCAAAGGATATCAGGTGCGGATACCAGCATATGTCGGTAAATTTCTGAAGCATCGCTGGAGCCGTAAACATCAAACGAGTCGCCATTGTGACTTTGTCACAAATATTCCAACGTCCTATAATGTTATCAATCTTCTATTAATTGTGTACCAATGCTGCACCGTGCAACATCTTTGTGCCCATAATTGAAATTTGAGGAGCAAATTACAATATAGCCTGCTGTACTTTGTTCTGCCCATTAGTTTTTAACGTTCCACGAATTTGAGTGAATTTTACATTGGATAATTTGCATGATGCCGGAAGCGGAAACACTTGTGTCCGCATCAAAGTCATGATTACGCCATTGAGTCATGAGTACGACGTTGGCATTGTTGGGGCGTTAACACGAAAAATTTAATATACCGTTAAAAAAGTCAATGACTTAAAATGAATGGGCAGCATATACAAAATCTATTACGGGAACAAGTATTGAATACATATTGCAATATATAGGAACCTGATAATCAGAACATACATGTTAGAATGCACTGGGTGAATTTACAGAAAATAATATACAATGACATATGGTTTTTATCGCGATATATGGTAGTGACGCTGGAAATTACCTTGCCCAAAAAAATTTGCTTCTAGAAACGTACATTTCTGCTTCTGTCCAATTTGAAACTAAATTTATTAATAATTATATAGCAAACGGAATAATGGCAAGGTCGACTATAATAGCATGATCCACGTTTAAGTAGTTACTTGACATCATGGAACGAAACGCAAAATTTGAAAAACGTTACCGAGAATAGTATCATTGGATGAGATCGCGCCTATAATTATCGTGAAGCCAACGAGCCAACATACCAATTGTGTAGAATCTTTGTTAGGTATACGTGAGGTTATCCTGAAGGTCCTTTAAGGCAATTGCGTGGTGTAAGCTGCTCCTAATTTGTTCGAATCAATTTAGTATTACCTTCTTTAGCATTGTTAATTGTATAGTTTTGTGCATTTTACCCAAATTTGCTTCAGTTTGCCTCGAATTGAAAATAGTTCACTGTGATCGATGTATGTATGTATGTATTGTATGTATGTATTAGCTTTATTCCAATAATTTGGGAAGTTTACAGGTAATCAGATACAGCGAATCTGCGAATCGATCAATTATATCATGATGTGAAGTGATTGTATTTTCACCTGCAATTGATACGGTAATCATAAACATCATTCTTCTTTAGCTGAGCGGAGTATGGATGTTATTTTGATTTCTTGAACGTTTATAGTAGTATTTCCCCGTACTATTTATCTTAGTAGTTAAAAAATTTCGTCTTCAAGATCAACCAGAGTGACGTCTTGTTCATTGGTATCATTGCCGGTTGCGTTTTCTGAAGGTTCATCCTATATAGTAGATGTGTCGTCTGGATCAATATCACTATCGATTTCAGCGACAACTACTTCTGATGAGCTACTAACAGATGCTGTTTCTTCATCACCAGAATCGCTCTGGTTTGTTTCGGCGGACTCCAGACCCATTACAATCTCATCCTTATCGGCTCTTGTAAAAACTTTGAGAAACATTATTATCCACGCAATCATCAGCATTGTCTCAAATACAAAAACTGCAATGCAACCTACACCCACCACGCTATCCATATCCAATGCTTTAGGGTACGTGAATCCCTTAGTTGGTTTTAACCCCAAGTCCCTGAAATTTTTCGTTCGGTCAACTATACGATCGTTCCTTGCCACAAATCCGCCTTCTAACCATCTTCTAAAGTCAATAATCATACGATTTCCCACATCACCCCAAACTCTCAAACTGTTTCTCCATTTTAGCCGCAGGCCGTTGTTAACTTTGCTTGTTTTGCATACGACACTTTGATTAAAAATAAATACGGGTTTTGACCAAACCCTCTCTCTGAGAAGCGGACTTGCCCAAAAGAAAATGAGAACCTTTGAGCTGGTAATTTTTCTTAATAGCTCTCTGTTGGTTCGATAACTAAATGGCTTCTTCTTGACGGAAAAGAATAGATTATCCTTGGTTCCAAATGTCAACATATTCCACCACTTCTCGGCCCGTGCTTTTCCAATAACATCTTCAAGTCTGTCTTTAGCGATTTTTAACATGGATTTAGAGGCTCCCAATGTGAATCCATTTTTTACCAACTCTGATGGGGCTGGAAAATCCCGGATCCTTATCGAGTCCGTCGATATTCGAGCTTGCCAAGATATTGCAAAAAATAAGATGAACGGAAAGTACAACAACAACGCCACTCGATATTTCGGTACACGTGGACATGGCATGCCAATAATTAGCCAAATCAGTTTCAGAGCTTCCAAGATGTAATGATAAAATAATGCGTAGGCGGCAATAGTTGCAAATACGCAAAGCCACACTTCTGTTTTGATGCAAGTAATAATGCTCATGACAAACGTCGACAAATCTTCTATGGGCATACATGCTATCCATTCCCAATTCATGTCATCTGTCACCACATAAAGTCCTCTCGTATTTGCGTACTCGTTTGGTATTGTGAAGCCATACGCCTCTGCGAATGCGATTTTGGTTAGATAATTCACTTTACGCTGTCCAACCTCGTAGAGGCCAGCAGCAAATCTTTGCGAAACGAAGGTAACATTCCATCGAAACGAGAGTGGAGAGTAGGTCGGGTACTCTCTCATGCAATATTTGAAAGCGAGGTAATATCTTTCTCGTTTTGACATTGCGTCCGAGCTTCGAAGACAACGATTAGAAATTGTTTCGTTAAGGGAGTTCATGCCCATGCCAATTTTAATTGGCAAATATCGTCCATGCCCATTTCGATTTACTTTCCAACTATCCAGCAAAAGTAGTGAGATGTGCTTTTTATGAGTAATTGAAAACTTTTTGTATGCAATACTGCAACCATAGCAAAAGATATTCAAACTGGCGTTATAATTAGTTACGTTAAAGAAAATGATTGGGGCACTGAATCTCTCCTCGTCGTCATCGTTCGTGAAAACATGTTTAAAAAATAACTGCATAATTTTGTGATCCTCTTCTTCAATTGCACTCTCATCTATGCCAACAAAATGTATCACATGTGACGAGGAACCGAATCCTGAGCGATATATTTGCTTGGCCTCCGAAAATGATTGAACAAGTATCATAAATGTTAGACACGTTGAGGTTCGGTATTTTTGAGAAAATCTAAAGTACTTCGATTTTAGCCTTAACTGATGTTCGGGATTCCCAATTTCCTCTGTCATGTCAAAAGTATAATCTAGTGCTTCCACTTTATGCAATAACCAGGACAAACGGAGTGTATGTTGAGAGAGTATATTCTCGGAATATGACTGTTGCATGGGTGACGTGTAATTATTGGAGGTGACCACACTTATTGTACAATGTGAATCAAATAGGAAAGGTAATATTGCACTTGCCGCATTACTAGTAAATAGCAAATATATAAAACATATAATACCCATATTATTTTCGATTTTGCAGCTTCTTATACGTTGTCAATGGGGAAGAATAAGGTGGTAGACATATATTCTACGTGGCGTTAGAGAGGAGAATTATCCATTACTGTGCAGATAAGCTAATTGCTTGTTATATTTTTTTATTTCTCAAATGGATAAAAAATCTACCATTCTGTCGAGCATCGCTCGAACATGAACAAGTTTTGAAATGCCATGGAGAAGCAGGTCATTAAATTTTATCGTGTCCGTGATATGAGCATTGTAATATGTTTTTGACTATATGACGCTAAATTCGTCTATAAGGAATAATTTCGACCAAATTATAGATCAAATGGCCATGTTTTTAAGTCTTCAGAAAAAAGTATTTACAGCCCCAATCATTAGAGCGGGTGATAGTTTTACCAACAAGCATGTTGGAAGGAATAGGTACAGGTACAGTACATTTGACCAAGGTCAAGGGAAAAAATTATACAAAAAATCAAATTCCATAAAAATTGTACGGTAAATACATATTCGGTTTCGCTAAATACTATTTCCATCGGCATAACTTCAAAAAATTTATCAGGCGAATATATTGATCGATACAAGAGTTTAATGACGGTCAATTGTGATATGCATTAATACGACGTTCAAAAAATATCATCAGCATCTAGAATCTAACAGTATTGCTCTTAACCATACGCTCAATCTGGGTTTGAAAAAGCATCAAAACGTCAGCAGTTTTTTCCGAAATGTGATCCAAATAATTCAACCTGGTAGCTTGGTCCAATGTTGCTACGTTACCGGAATGAAATGTCACCGTCCTCATCGTCATCAGCATTTTTCTCAAAAGATTCCTATCAAAATTAGACATCATCTTTCCGCTGACGCCCTTTGATGTCATCAGCTCACGATTCCATTTGTATTTTATCGTATCGTAACTAGTCTCATGACAATGTACAACAAGCGGGATGCTCACGTGGATCAGAAAATGAATGAAGAATGTGATAGGCATGCACGCTAAGTAAAAGGGCATTGGAAATACACGCCAGCCAACGGCCGCGAAACAATTGAACAAGACGCAGAGAATAAATCCCATAAACAGAAATACAGAAACAGAATACTTCAGCAAGCTATTCCCATACCGGTGGATAATTCGAAGTTGTACATATTTGAATAATGTAAGCTCTGAAATGGGACATGCGCGTACCATCGTAATTGACCTATATGTAACTACATATATTATGAGACTCCCTATTAGATTAATGGTAAAGGTTCGTGCTGTTTCCATGACACATAGAACGCATAACACGTAGCGAACAATGTAGTGTAGTGGAGAGGGCAAATATTGCATTAGTCCAAGGTCATTCAAAGTATACATAAAGGGATCAAACTCGAAAACTATACCGACCAATGGCAGCAGAAATCCAAGTGGTTGAAAATACAAAACGGTGAGGGTCAGGAAAACTCCGAACTTGTCCGTCTCAAATACCGCCAATAAATGTTTTGCCTCTAAAAGTGAAGAGCAACGATGTAAGCAATTTATTTTTATTTAAAAAAAATGTGTACGCCTTTCACCTGAAATTATCTTCCTCAGAAAGTTTTCCTTTCGCTTCCTCCTATTGTCCAACTTTCTGTGGATGTGATCAGATTTGAGATTGTCCTGAAGATCCAACAATGCGTTTGCGTATTTAATTATTTCCTTCCCGTATATGATTGTGGGCAAATTGAAACCCCAACCGAAAACCGATAAGCAGTCAAGTCCAATGAAAAGGGAGATTATAATGTTGCTGACAAACCGGTCATTGAAAATAAAGTACTTTATGAGATGTGAAGTTGTCGAGGCGACACCAAGGCATGGGATAACGAAAAGGTTGACAATGTAGAAAGGTATTAACTTTTTGTGACTTGTAACCAGCTGCCACCGTTTGTTGGATGAGTCAAAGGATATCAAATGGGGATACCAATAAATGTCGGTAAGTTCCTGCAGAAGGGCAGGGGCCGCAAACATTAGCCTAGTTGCCATGATTGTGGAACGAACGAAAATACTTAAAGTGAAAGTGATGCAGAGGCTCTACTACGACTATGTAAGCTTCGGCAGACAGTGATGAACTGTATAACTCGAAAACGTTGGTAGTTTTTATTTTAAAAACTTAACCTTCTGATAAGTCGTGACTCTAAATGTTAAGCGAGTTTAGTATACGCTAGCCAATTTGACTTTGAAGGGGACTGATGTAAAAGCACACATAATTACGTTATCCTCGATCAATGTCACGGTAACTTTCGCACAACACAGAAAATGTATAATTGGCTTTACCCGGAACATGGTAAAATGTATTTGGTGTTGTGTAGAAAGTTCTACACGAATTTAAATAAACATTAGTGATTTAAATTAAGGTTAAATCGGGATCGGAACCATTTTGAATAGTTTGAAATGGCCTCACATTTTCGATATTAAAATACCAAGTCATTAAACCAAATGCAGTTTAATTTTAATGAAACCGCTTAAAATGGCATCCTATAATGGCGGCGGTGTAATGACATTTTATTTTCACATTGCTATATATACTAATGACGCAAACGAATTGTTGAAAAATGGTATGCCCTTAATATGCTTCCGTGGTAACACAATTTATGTTGCTTGAAATTGTGAACTCCGACAAAGACAAATTGACCCTACGAACCAACTCTTATAGTTTTTGCGGTGCTGCGGAAAAGAATTCTGGCGACAGGCTTTCTAATTCAGTTTACAGTCCTTTGTGATATTACCGTACTCAAACATTGTCAAATTACGCCGCCCATGAATACCGGTAAGGACAATTTGCTCGGTATGTTTCGTTCCTGTCATTTAGAGCATGAATTTGTTCATGGAGACATTATTTCATTAGATGTTATGTAAATATTGTTTTGCCCATTTAAACTGATGAACTGTAATGCTGGTAGTGGCGCCAATAATATCACGGCTTGATAAAATGACTCAAATGAAAAAAAAATCATACAACAATAAACATAAATGCCAAACTATCATGTCAAAATTTGTATTTTTGTGGCATTCAGCCTACAGATGCATATATTTTAAAATCAGTAATCTGGCAGTACTTACATGTCACAACGTTTTGCATTTATGCTTCCGTTTGGGACTTTGTTGTGTGCGTAACGAATGGGGATTTCCACTCGATATCCACCCGATAATATTGCGACGCGAATATTTATTTGCGAAAGGCATATTACCTCGCACCCAGAACATCCGCGATAACAGTACCTAGTTTGTATGGACATACCATTAAAGAGACCGATGGATAAATTAAAACAATCCTCACGTTTTATCTACGTTTATTGATTCGCAGTTACTACGTAATGCTGTACATTTACAGGATTGAACATAAATTATGGCAGCATCACTGAACGCGCAAGATAACAAGCAGCCCAGATAAAAGATAATGGTAAAAGCTGTACAATCATAATTGTGAGCCACGAAGGAAAAAAATAGATAACGCATTTAATATCACATTTGCCAATATATGTTATCATGTGTATTCATCTCGCATATGCCCGTTTTCAGTCATATTATACACCTCAATCTGCGATCTAATTCAATTTCATAAACAGCTTCAAATGCGTATCCCGTCCAACGCCGTAAATGTGTTTTATTTTCAAGTTATTATCCCGTTCAATTTTCATTCAGAGTCATGCACGAAGAAAACATTGATAGGGGTGTGGATTTGGAGACTGCAGTGAGCCGTCTTAGGTTATTCGATGATGGGGAAAGGGTACCGCCGTCAGTCTACAAAGTATTCAGCCTGGAGTTGGTATGTCAACAATAATGAAACGACAGGACTCAGATATTACTTAATGTCAGGTTGATTATACTTTTTATTTCAGCTACGTGAAAAAATTCTGGATTATGCAATGCACAACAACAACGGCACATTGGATACTCACACGGTGTGCTATGTACGCCTGGTCGAGAAAAGTTGGCTCATTGCCGTAAATAAACTGTGCCAAAACACTCAGGATGCACTATTCAAGATTCATCTAACAAATGAAAACTCGCTGAGCGGAACGATTCATGTCAACAATCAAGGAAAGTTACTAGACCAGTTCACCAAGTCCTTTTTAAATTATGTTAGACTTGGTCGCCTTCCGTCATTCAGTATGAAAGTGGATCACGACTTTTTTCGTAGCGAGAATCATAAGAGCTTATCAAATGGCTTGTTACGGTGTGGAGCAGGCTTAGAAACTTTGGAACTATTTATGCCAGTGAACGGGGGATCGTTCACTAGTGTACTTCCACTCGGACTGTACTTTCCAAGGCTTAAATCTCTTGTTGTCCACTTTACAAACTTTAAAATGTTTGGACCTGACGTTTTGACTCATAGCTATAACGTCACATATCTCATACATTCCATACTTAGTGGCACTGAGAATTTAACAGAGATAAGATTTCCGTTTAATCACAATTTCCTATTAATCCCGTCCGGTTTCGACTACCTACCTCTTCCCAGCACACTGACAAGACTTTCAATTCTCTGCAAGATGACAAGCGGTGACCTTGGAATGTTAACAAAGAATAAGCTGCCAAATCTTGCTATGTTGGAGTTGCTTGTTCCAGAATGGCCCTATTCGGATGGACTCTTATATAAAATTATGAAAAACTTTCGAAAAAGCCTGAGTACACTTATTATTGCTGGAACGGAGTATCGTGGACCGGAGCGACTAATCAGCACAATGACATATCCTGTAATGGAAAAGTTGATGAAATTTGCTACGCTCTCAATACATTGCGACTTGGATGAAACTATTGCGTCTCCTTTGGAATCGTCCTTTCCAAAACTGGAAATATTGCACCTATGTCACCAAACTGATGCCATGTTCAGGAAATGGACTGGACATGGGAATCTCCCAACGGTTAAGGATCTAACAATACGGCTGGTTAACGACGCAGTTGTATACGGAGAAAACGACGATTACGTGCTAACCTTGGAGTTGGACACGATGACTAAGATCAACGTGACTTTCCCGAATGTTAGCATGTTGACCTTGATAGCTTGTGTAAAGGAGCCATGTGCAGTGCGGTTCATCTTCAAGGAAATGCGCCAGCTGACGATGCTTAAAATTATTATTGTTGGATGCGATCCTGACATGGGCTCTGAATTCTGGGATTCAGTGTTGATAGGCGTTACGGAGGATATGACCTTGACGCTAAAATGTTATTCCGAAATTTGGGACAATATGGACAGCTTGAACGATCATTTGCCATCCATAAGGATGTTGACAGGTAGAGTGAAATCCATTTTTCAGGAATAAAATGTGAGTTAAAAAACTGACTATTTATTTTGTAGAGCTGGACACACTTTCATTGGAAGCTGACTGCCCTACTCCCATATATCCAGACAAAATTAAAACACTCATTTCCGACCTCGTATTCAAGTTTGGTTTTCTCAAGATGCCCAAATTGAAAAATTTGCAGTTTCAGGGGAAATTCATGGTCGGTATTTTTTGTGGGATTTAAAAAAAATACGTATATGCTGACATGATTTTCAGTACTATTTTAAGCATTTTTGTTACTTTAATAAGCTGACGGAGGAAATGGCAGAGCACTGGAGAATGAATGGGAATACAGTAGCTTATATCGCGCCATGATTCTTTGTGTAAAAGCAGATGCACCTAAACAAACATTGGACACGTACTATACGTTCATATTGGACACTTCAACACGAAAAAAATGAATAGCTAAGACTTGTAAAATATATTTATTATCACGCAATTATTTAAAAAACGACAATTTTAATTACTATATATATACTAACTAGATGCAATACATTTCATTAACACACATTTGTCTCTGGTGCTTCCTTGTATATGTACATATACATATACATTTAGTGATGCATATACATTTGTAACATTATGTGAAATATTTGTCACTCATTGTGTTATTCTTTGATCGCGTAGCATAGTGTTAATTTAGCTCATTCAGCCATGGCTTCAAAAAGAGCTTCCGCATCAGACTGGTGAACTGTGCACTCTCCCTTTCTCCATTTCTGTCCCCAGTCTTCCTTCTTCGCATTTTTCGAGTCGCAAGTTGGAAGACATACCACAGAGTTAATATTGGCCATGTCTCTAGCCAGCAGCATCCCAGTGTCACAACGACCCTATTGGAAGGCACACGTTATTGCGAAAATAAATACATTGATTGTTTTAAGTACAACAAAAACATTCAGGATGTCCTACTTACCTGTTCCATTAAATTGTAGCAACACCCAAATTCCTTATCGAAAACTTGTCCAAACGGCTTGTCCTCTGAGTAACATATTTGAAATCTGTTTTTGAATTGTTCTTCTTCGCTGTTATCACTAGCCTCTTTCGGCGTTAGGCATTCACACGGAACACCATTATTATCTGCTTTAGCAGAGTTATTGCCAATAATTATTACCAGAAGTGCAAATATGCATCTTATATTTCCTGGACACATTATTATTGTCTCCTCAACACACCAAAAAAAGTAGACTAATGACTGTATGATAGACTGCTGCATCAATGTGGTACTCGATTGTACCTCGAAATCTTCAAAAGATGATTTATCGCGTGAATTATGCATACCTATAATGTAGCTTGCTCAAACTACCACTGACTGTTTGACTTCGATGGAACTCTTAAAGAGTGTAAATTTCCTTTTGAGAACTGAAGCATGAATGCTACAAAGTAGAATTACATTTTTATTACGTAATATTACGAACATATACTTTTGTTATCGCATGTTATACAAAACAGCATGTAAAGTGAAATATTTTTGGCACTGCGTGCGCTGTGTGCATGCATTATTAATTTTTGAATTTCATCCAATGACGAGATGAGTGCTTGGCTGCCTTCTCACACATTTTTTGAGTGCTCTGCTGAATCTTTCGTCATCCTCAAAACTACTCGGTAGTAAATCGGCAAATGCTCCAGGAACTGGTGCTCCTAGAATCTAAGCATAAATTCATTACCAATGTAACTTCGATGCACCAAAATGACATGTACAAAAAAAAATTCGTTTTTTTGAAGTGACATGAATTCTTACCGGAGGCAGTTCAAAATCATTATCATCTGAGTTGCTGCGTTCACTCCAGTGGCCATCACTGAAACTGGGCACTACTGCCGATTTACATATTAACGAGGTCTCACTTGTTATACCAGGTATTTTCTCTGATGAAAGCACTTGTCCTTCTTGACACGGTCCTTGCTCACCCAAATTGTAACAAGTATTTTTGTTCACTATATCGTAAATTTGACCTTGAGGGAAACTACTGGAAAAACATTGCTGATACGACCGTCCACCTAGTTGTATAGCTTTTATTGCATCACTTTGTTTATGCAAGAGGCACTCACAAGCACAGATTCCACACATAGTTCCAGACAAAACAAACAAAACTTGCCCAAATGGACACGGTCCAGGTAATCCGGCCAGATAACAGCGACATTCACTTTGGATTTTTTCTGATGATGTTTGCTGATGGTAAACCCAGGGATGACCGTCAACTGACTTTGGGCTACCTGGAGAACTCACTAATTGGTTATTATTGTTGCTTGTTTCATTGTAGCTGAAATCGAGAGGAACACCTCTAGGACCCTCAATGATATGTAACTCAGTTACAATTCTTTCCTCGGCACTGCAATTTGTGTAGCAGGAAGTGGACGCGAGCCAAAATATCAGACAACGAATTTGCAACATTTTGAGGTAAACATAATTCTATTTACAAACGTGTTTAACATGAATCATGTTGAGGAATACTAAACTAAACGAGCGAGTAACGCGTTATTTTCCATGAAACGAGGAAATCAGTTAATGAATTATAAATAGAATACTTTATCGTAGAGCTGGACAATTTTTAACTTTCTTATCAAGGTTATCATTCGTTTCATGCTGATCAGTTGAATATGTGTACAAGGAAGCCTAAAATGAGTGAATGACACATTTCGTTTTGTAGTAAATCGGTAGTTTAAACATTAAAAACAAACATCATATGTTCTGGTATTGAATCCCTTTAAATGAAATACAAGACACTCGTGACCAACTTTCAATGAAACCAAAACGCTGAGTCAGAAGTGAAGAATGAATAATGAATGTATATAGCTCGTTATGGCTTTGGTCCAAGACATTTTGTGCAATGCCTCTATAAATACATATCAAAAGTAATCGTTATTTTTCATGTGAGCATAGAGGCGTGACGCGAGTGGACTCAATGAATACTTTTGCTTCCTAATAAAATGTACTACAAAAGAGATGGATTGGTGGCTGTTCTTTTATCAATGCATTTATACTTGTGCCTATAGAGATCAAGCAATTTGTCTTTCCTTCTATACAATTTGCACATAAATATAGTAAATTATTAATATCACATCCCATATTGCTGCTTTTGTTTGCTTGTTTTCTTACAAATTCATCACCATCTTACACTACATAACAAAAAGACCATTGTATGTTTAATATGCAAACGTATGAGTTACGAATGTAGGCTATCGGACCGAAAGTTTAATTAAATTTAATTGTTATCACAATATTTATGTACATCTTCACAAATAAACCAAATGTCTTACTCTATCCAATTTAATTACACAGAAAACAATAAATTAAGCAACACTCATCCAATTATGGCACGTTTCTCATTTTTCGTAAGATGGACGTAATTATATATATTTAATGCAACATAGTAGCTACGAAATGTTCAATATCACCCGACGTAAGAATAGCAGGCTTACTTGTCCCAGTCGAGCAGAAAATGATTTACAATGTTTACATTTCTTTACCATTATTACATTTGAATTACGCATAAAGCGTAGGCGTTTTATTCACATTACCCAGAATTGCAGCTATGTAAATGGTTCTCTCAACGTAAGTTTCTCCCATATGTCCGAAATTATCATAAATTCTCACTTATGAATGCAGGACGGAAACTCGACGGCCTATGTCTGTATTCTATGTCCTTGTGGAGCACTGGTAGGTTCCACTTTGTGCTCCGGGTTGGACTAACTGCATTTAAAATACATTGCGTGTGTCATGTTTTAGATGCTTGGACAAAGTCACCGCTGGACGAATGACATGAACCCCATGCCACCTAAGTAATAATTAGGAGATCTACTGCTAAGATTTTGTCGCATTTGGAACCACTCTCATTGAACATGAAGGACCATAGAAGTCCATGTACCAATGGTGGACGTTATTAATGAGACACCGCAAATTGACAAATTTTGGCAAAGTTGTGGTATCTCGCAGACACCGAATTGGAATCTCGTGAAAATATGCATGCATGGCAGATATTAGTTGGGCAATATGTTGTACCAGCGGGAAGGCAGTTGGATGGAACCACTAAGAGATACGGAGTTATGTCCAGGTGAACGCTAATTAATGATACGGATCTTATATATTCACGAACATTGCTCGTGTGGATATGGTATAAATAAATCGAAATGATTATATGTTTTCTCTCTGGAAATAACATGATTTTGGACGAGCCATGTAAGAAGCATCACCTTATTAAATGCCATGATTCGTCCTCCGTCGACCTTTTTACTGTTATACGTTCGGAAGGAAAATTACGCAAATATAATTGATTATGCGGTAACTATGTTTGTCATCCAAGTGCATACCAAAAAACAGGCGTATCCTATTCAACACAACATAACACTTACATGCAAACGGTGGAACCTTTTCATCGTTAATTAATTATTTGTGTGCATCGTGAAAATATTCACATTATCAGCAAAACTCAATTTGTGCAGCGACGTAGTTGCTCAGTATAAGCCATTGCTTCAAATCGTAGAGAAACATATAAAATCCCAAACATAAAATAATTACAAAAAGACAGGATAACAGATATGGCTTTGGTACGCGTTGGAAGATTGTATACCGAACGTATAACAATAAAATCATTGTTTCTATTGCAAGTGCAAATCGCAAAAACATTTCACAGCAAAAGTAATCCATTCGTGCCAGCGGATGGCCGCGTTATTCAGTGTTCCAGAAAACCAATTAGCCGTCCTTTTCTGAAGTCCATAAAGTACACAAATCTATTAGTTAGGGTAACCCAAGCCATTGTGCATTTTTTCAATCTGACCCAGAGTAATTCCAAAATCTGTGGCGACATCATAATGAAAATAGCATTCCACTCGCAGCTGGCGCTCCTCGTACACACAATTGTATCGTTCCTTCTCAATAATAGTCATGATTTCACAAATATAATAAATGCATTGCTTTCCATTGAAACTGTAAAGTCATCAATTATATTGAAGTTTCTTATGATTAACGTGCCCATTATCACTATTGTCGCTACAATGTTACAAACAGTTATGGTCGTATTCACAAATTTTGATCCCATTTCTGAAACATTTTGTCCACTGCTCTTGACACAATCGCAGATAATATCAGCAGCATTGAATATTTCCATGAAAGCATTCGAAATTTGGATATTTTCTTTTGCGGCCGTCTATGGATGTCTTGTGATGTACGACGGAGTATTCGCGAGCTACATTGCTATGTATGCAGTAGCCAAGGAAATAAGAAATATTCTTGAGACTCCGAATGTGTCTGACGACACAGCAGCACGACTAACTTCTCAATATAGGGAGCTTGAGATTATCACTTGCTTGGTAAACGACTGTTTTCAGAATACACTGGCGCTACCACTTAAAGTTGTATTGATTGTTCTAGGCATTGCCACAGGAACAATTGTTGTAAATCGAAAACTTCGTTCCAGCACTTCAATGACTGTGTTCCTAGTCTGCGCGTATTTATTTTTCAGCTTATATTTAGTAATGGCTATAGGCTATTATTATCCAGGGAAAGTGAACGGACTCAGCCGAAGAATTCGGATTCTCTGGAAGCGACGTTTGGCGACGAAAATCCATTCCATTGCAGACAGGCGGAGAATGGCTGTGGATAGAAGAAAAATAAATGCGTTCGGGGAATTAAGAATTATGATTGGTTCTGCAAACTTCTACGAGAAGGATACCGCACTCAACATTTTAAGCTTTCTTCTTACGCAAACTACTACATTGGTTTTGGTGCTTTAGAAACAATTTAAATTACTGTAATTAAAGTATATAGATACTAATGCTACGCAATATACCCGGCCGTTATAAATCCCGGGTATAATCGCCTGTACAAACAATATAGTGCACTGTCATATAGTACATACATTGTGGTGCTATTTGTAATAATATTGGATAATATAGTTATTCACTGACGTCGCAAATTAAATATTCAAGCATAATTGTGAACCTTGATTGTCCAGATAAAATATTAAAATGTTCTTGAAAGAAAACTAAATATTTTGAACCACGTTGATTGAATCTCAAATATTGAAATCACACAGATCATTATTTGCGTAAATATTAAAATCTGACCAGTAACATTCTGACAGATAAATCATTTATGCATAACGGCCATGTAAAACAACAAAGATCATTCTGAATTATGAAGAAAGGAGGGGCCTATTTAGAGTGTGTAGTACGGCATCAATGCGAATATTTGTTTTTTATTACACAATTGGAAATACAAGACATCTTCGATCACATGAAATCGTACAACGCCTTTTACATGTTATTCGTGATGTCCCGCTACAGTAAAGTTTGCGAATAATTTGGTTTCCAAATTTGCTTGTTTTGTAATTATAATGATAATTGTACGTAATTATATTATACGCAATATTTACGTTACGCGTGGCAGGACATATGTGATTAAATGGTCATTTCTTACTCGTCACGAATTTTTAGTTTTGTTGTGGGCAGGATATCACTAGATAAATCATTGTAAAATTAACAACTGAAATGGTTCTACCCTTTTCGTGTTGAATGCTTTGAAGTTATGCTTGAATTGTCCAAGGAAATGGGCTGGCAAGATCTGTCAAATCCGTAAAAAATATTACAATTTCCGTTCTAATTTAGAAAGAGAACATATTTCGCCAAGAAAATCCCAGTTTGTACTCACTTTCATCAAAAAATTTGACAAAGAAACGTACGCCCACTGTGCTAGAGGATATTTTTTCAGTTTAATCCGGTCTCACGATATTCATATATAATTTACACGAAGTACTTTAATCTGTCTCAACAATGATGTTTGCAAGCATGGCAAGTTATCTAAGCATTAGGATTACCATAAAATCATTGCTCCATGCTCAGCTGAGAATTGCCGAAATATTTCATAGCGGCACTAATCCGTTTATTCGAGCCGACATAGACATTATTGAAGTGTCTGAAACACGTTATCCTTTCACCCTTCTCATATTTGTGAAATGGCTTAATTTAGTGGTGAGGATGGTGCAAATGGGTTTCCACATTTCAACGTTAGCAAATGGCAATTCAAAACTCTCTGGAGAAACCATCATGAAAATAATACTCCAGATTGAGATCGCACTAGTAGCTCATGTGTTTGTCTCCTTCCTTGGTAGCAATAGTCTGTACTTCTCTAAAATCGTAAACATTTTGTTTACAACTGAAGCTATGCAATCGTCAAAAGTAATAAAACTCCTGCTGATAAATGGTCCGCAGGCTACGATCGTCGCCACCATTCTCCAAATTGCCGTGGTACTCTTCACGAACTTTGATCCCATTTCAGCGTCACTGTGTCCTCTGCTTGTGTCACAATCACCAGTTATTGCAGTTGTCTTGACGATTGTTATGGCAATGTTTGAAATTTGGATATTATCCTTTGTTACCATCTACGCGTGATTTGTCATGTACGGTGCTGTCTTTCCGAGCTATGTTGCCTTGTATATGCTTGCAAAAGAAATGAGAGGATGTCTTCAAAGCAATTATGGTTCCGGCATTGGTACTACAAATATCCGCTCAAGTTATCATCAGCTTCAAATCATAACGTGCTTTGTAAACGACTGTTTCCAGGAATCTCTTGCAATCCCTTTTAAATTTGTACTTATAGTTCTTGGCCTCTCGACAGGAACTGTTGTAATTAACCGAGAACTCCGTTCCAGCTCATCTCTGAGTGTTATATTTGTTTGTGGATATATGCTTGTGGCTCTGTATGTCGTGATGGCAATTGGATATTACTACACTGGAAAAGTAAACGGTCTGAGCAGAAGGATTCTGAGTCTGTGGAAGTGGCATTTGGTGACGAAGATGAGATGGCTGGATTCCCGGATGGAAGTAAATGCGTTTCGAAGGGATATCATAGTATTCAAGGAACTAAGGATTCGGATTGGATACGCCAACTATTACGAGAAGGATACTGCTCTAGCTATTTTAAGCTTTTTTCTCATGCAGACGACTAATTTGGTTTTACTCTTTTAAGTACTATTTGAACTGCTGTCAATTTTCATTTCGTGCAGATTAGTTCGTATACGATAATTTGCCCATTATGTCAAATGATTTTAATGCTTCGTATGGGCGATCTTCGACAACTTTCATTTTATCGAATAAATTACTACAATATATATTTCCAACATATTATTTACTAATTTTTATTATAGGTGTACATCAGACGATACAATATATTTAGTGCCCATTGGTTTGTTTGTGCTTTGAAGCAATAATGCATCCTAACCAAATGATATTATCTTGGTTGTCCTCTAAAACTAATGGATTCTTTGTAGCAGCAATAAATGCTAATGGAATATTATATAACCTTGACATGAAACGAATATATACATATAGTTATTTCAACATATTTCGTAGTATTGCAATCAATCATATACATCAATTACCTTGAAAGGGCGGCAGTCCCAATGAGCGACAGCGTTTCCGGGATCTGAAATGAACGTAACTACTACTGGCATTATTATAAGAGTGACGAATACTTTTGACAGCGACATAATTAAAATAAAAGTGAGGATACTTACCATGGCTAGATGTATTACTTGGTCACTAGCAACAAGTCAATAATCCTCTGAACGCAAAATGTTTGAAAAACCAGCGACGTTTTCTTGTCAATGTGGTTCGACAAGCCGAATCTGACTTTATGGACGGCACATGACTTCATGAATCGCGTGAAGAATCTTCTGTGCTTACGTTCAATGGACGGCACCATTCCTCTCACATTGATTCCGGTCTTTTCAGAGTACCCGTGAAAATCGCCAGCATGTCCATATACGACCAGTACCGCAGCAATGTCTGCCAACGTGCTGAAGGCGGCAAACATTTGCAGCGGTAACGGAATACCCGAGACACCGGACATGATTTTAATCAAATTAAACCCCATTGCAATCTGGTATAATCCCAGAGACATCAGACAGAGAAACAAAAGCGTACGCATGTTTTGATTGTACATTTCCACCAACACGTGCAAACTGCGACAATGAATCGCATATGCATTCATGGACGATTCGAATTCCGCTGTGCCAGACTGTCCAATGAACCGATCTTGCTTCCTAAATTTCGAAATAGTTAATTACTAAATGACTTTTGAACTGAAATAATAAAACGTACTGTTCTTACATTTGAAGCATGATGGCATCAAATTTTATTGAGAGAAGCCCCACAAGTAGGTCGTACGCAGCACGGCATCCACTGGCAGAAACTAATGTCCAGCAGACATAGTTTATTGTGAACGTAATTGTCCACATGATCACATTCCACAAGGTCATTTCTCCACAAATGACCCCACTTTCCTCAACGGTCAGAAGGAGGCAAGCGACATTTAGCGGAGTTTTCGGAACCAATACAGTACCTATGCCAAGCAATACGGGAATGACGGACTGAACAAGGAACAACAGGCGCATGAAGAATATGGCAAGTTTCATGCTTCCGGATGGTCCAGGAACTTTGAGCCCTAAAATTCAAGCGGTTTGGATGTTTACTTAAACGCAAACATAATGATTGTGTGTGTCGGTTCATATTTTGGCTTACCAATTACAATATTCCTTTCCATGCTGATGAGTTGGTTGAGAAATGTGACGAATTCTTTGGGATGACATGAGCGGACACGGTATCGTTCCGCGGAGAGTGAATTGCAGCACATCATTGCAATGTAGAACGCAATATGGAGGGAACATGTTGATGAGCTCTGCGCCGCCACTTTTAGCTTAATAATCTGCACAAAAGAAGCAACTGTCACCAGCTCTAGCACAAGGAAGCGAGCAAAGAATCCTCGTCGTGCCCATCGCCCTGTGTTGACGCATATTTTGCCCCCATCTTTCTCGGAAATAGTGAACAGATTACCAGCAATTCGAGGGGAAAATTGGTCCGGACGCATGCACTTTTGTAGAAATTTGTATGAGACGAGCATTTTTTAATTTCCTAGGGGACGGTACACATTAACCGTGCAAGTTGATGCCTTGTGTACTACTGAGCTGCTAGCAATCCAGTTTATATTTGATATTCACCTCCGGCAACGGAAGCTAGTGGTCCGAAGCTTATCATTGTGGGTCAATCGCAACAACATCAATCAGTACTTGATTAAAGCATTTAATAATTTGACTGCAACCGGACATCGTTTTGCTGGTTCCGTAAAACCTTTTATGACTTGACGTCAGAGTAGCATCCTGTTAACAAATTCACCAACCCAAGTACTCTATTTCAGCGTGGGGAAAACATTGTCAAATTTTCGGATATAGCAGTCCCGAATTACTATCGGCCAAGTAAATTCGGTTTCTACATAATTGATATAAATACCCCTTGGTTATATTGGGTCATCTTTGGAATCATTATCAGAATCGTCCAGACTTTCCAACACCAAATTACAATCGGTATATGTGCCAGTTGTACAATTGTCACGGCTACAGATAGTGAGACTGACGGACAGACTAACACAAACGGTTAGCTATGAGCTAATTTTATTTTGTAATTTTGGTGGAATCTTGAGTTCATCTAATCATAGTACCCGTATTGAAACTGAGACAACATCGTAACGGTAATTGACGGACAAACGACTGTGGTAACTGCGACTTACATAAAATCTTGTCAACAGTCACAGTCCAGAATTAGCACAAGGAAGCAGCTCATAATCTCAAAATATCAAATTATTAAACTACTAGAAGTAGAAGGCCCTTTGAAATCAACGGGCTCTAGCAACTTGGAAAACGGTTTGAAAACTTGAAACCACATTTTAAAATGACTTCTCCCTTGCGGCGCGGCTTTCCCCCTTCTGGGGCACGACTTTCCCCCTCTGAGGCACGACTTTCCCCGCTCTGGGGCACGACTGTCCCCTCGTGCGTGCACGACTGATTTTTCAAAATCGCTTGCTTTGAATCCTATGTTACGAAATTTTAAAACTTTTGCATAATTTATAATTCTGGAGAAATTAAAAGTCTTTGATATATTCACAAAATACATTTATTTCAATCATAATTGCGTAACGATATATTAATATGGCATGGTACGCGAAGCGGACTGGGTGGTCAAACGTTATAGTATGGAAGGGTATGCCCAATAACATGGAGAGGTACGGAGACTTCTTCAGAAAAAAATCTGTCAACTTCAAACACTTTTTAAAATATGAAGCACAGTGTCAATTTGAATGCGAAAACCGTTTGGGCAATCTACAACCTTTATACTTGATTGCAGAAAAAAAATTAGAAGTCTTGATAAGGTTTATTGTGAGAGTGAGAGGGAGTTTCCGGATAGGTGTAGAATGCCATGCTAAGTATAGACACGCAGCTAATTTGCATATTATCAAAATGTATAGATAGATTAGCCGGGTATATATTAACTGATAAAGGGGATTTGGTTGCCCATGCCGAGAAAATAAATTACCAAAGCACATGTAGACAGTAGAATCCTACGTCATCTTGGAATAAAGTGGAAATGAAATGTACTGTTTGAAGTATCTCAATTTTTGTTACGCTAAAATAACGCACCGAGTAAATTAATATAGTCGACCGAGTATTCCAACATGCATGGTAGTGTAGCACCTTTTGGTAATTGAATTTATCAAGTCAAGTAATTGATCGAAGGGCATCAGTGACTAATTTATTATGACTCTCGCCCGCATGCAACCCTAATATCCATGTCATAAAAAATGTTGACTTGTGCTGATGACCCCACAAGAATAAGTGAAAGATTCACATTTTAATTTTTATGGTTAGGGATGAATTGCCATGACTTCAGAATCAATTGTTATCCTTTTTATGTAGACACAATATGTTTTTTTTTGCCGAACCGAATCAAGTTATTTAATCATGTATGTGAAAGACGCGGTTATCCAGAAAAACAGTTAAAATGTTATTTACGATGTAGGAGTCTACATGTGAGAATGTAATTATATTTGTGGACACGAATCTTCCATCCTACTTTCCCAGGATATCCAATAGTGACTATGAGTAGACAAATACACCATAGTTTCTTAGTTAACTAAACCACATGTCAAATATTAGATTAACAAGTTGCATAAATAGTAATTGAAGTCTGAGAGGAGCGATCAATATTGCTTTGCGTATTTGCGCTTTCGCGTGCCTTGGAGATCATATGTGAATATATGGTGGAATATTCGAAGCTCAAAAAATGCATAACACCACATTCTAATAATATTAAACTAGTTTATATTTATTTACGTATTTTATTTAAACACTACAAATAAGAATGACAAAACACTAGGTCAGTAAAATAAATGAAGCAATTGTATTATTTTGTTTTTTCCGTTCTAACAAACACAAAGCTCGGTAGATCAATAATGACATGAAGGTAAAATTATTGTGTGTTTCTAATAAAGTATTAAGGTGGCATTCATATGTTACATTAGTGTAGCAGAATATAAACCTGCAATCTGTTAACCACTTTTCTTGCTAAGAAGCAACAAGTCAATAATCTTCTGAACGCAAAATGTTTGAAAGACCAAGGACGTTTTCTTGTCAATGTGGTTCGACAAGCCGAATCTGACTTTAAGGACTGAACATGACTTGATGAATCGCGTGAAGTATCGTCTCTGTTTCCGCTGAATCGACGGCACCTTTCCTCTCACATTTAATCATGCCCTTTCAGAGCATCCGTGAAAGCTGTCAGCATATACATATACGACCACTATCGCACCTTTGTCAACAACCACACTCATGGCGGCAAACAATTTCAGTATCAATGGAGTATTTGATAGTCCGGATAGGATATTAATCAAACTAAAACCCATTGCAATTTGGTACATTCCCGCAGAAATCAGACAGTGAAACAAAAGTGTTTGCATGTTGTCGTTGTACATTTCCACCAAATGTGCAGACTGCGGCATTCAATCGTATAAGTTTACACGAGCGATTACAGTTCCATTTGGCCGGATTGTTCAAACAATCGGTTTTGTTTCCTAAATGGCAAACGTTTAGTAAACGCTTTGCATCATTTACATAAAGTTTGCAGAATGTCCTTACATTTGAAGCACGGTGGCGCTGAAGTTCATTGAAAGAAGTCCCACAAGTACATCGTATAAAGCTCGGCATCCACTTGTCGTAATCATGGTCCAGCATACATAGTTAAATGTGAACGTGATCGTCCACGTAAGCACATTCAAGAATGTCATTTGTCCGCACAAGGCACCACCTTCCCTGAGGCGCAGAAACAGGCGAGCGCCATTAAATGGAGTCTCCGGAACCAATACTGTGGCTGTACCAAGCAGAATGGGCATAACGACCTGTGCATGGAATGTCAAGCGCAGAAAAAAATGTGGCAATCTTCACACTTGCGGATGGTTGAGGTACTTTGATCCCTGAAATGTAATTTGTTGACGTGTGAGTTCTTGAGTATTGTGAGTAAATTGATATTTCCACTTGCTATTTGTAATACTCTTTTCCATTTGAATCATCTGGTTGAGAAATGCAACATGTTCTGCGGACACGATAGCGTTCGGCGGAGATAGTCGCCGCGCACATCATTGCAACATAGAAGGACATGCTCAGGGAAGAGGATTTCGACTCGCTCGCTTCAGCGTTCATCTTGACTATCTGCGCAACTATGGCAACTGTCAGCAGCTTCAACAAAAAGAAACGAGTAAAGAATCTTATCCGGGCCCATCGCGAAGTATTAGCACATATTTTGCTGCCATCCGCTTTGGAAATAGTGAAAAGATTTCCAGCGACTCCTGGAGAATATTGGTCCGGTCTCATGGACTTCACGAGAAAGTTATATGAGACCAGCATTTTCAAGATTTTCCAGAGTATTCTGCGCACTTACCACGTAAGTTGATGCTTAATGCGCTAAGTGTTTTTCACTTCTGAAAATCAAGTCATCAACTGCATATGTGACATACGGCGCCGGTAAAGGATGTTGCTAGTCTGAAGCGTATCCTTATGGGTCGATCTTAACAATTTTCAATTAGTGATTGACGAAAGCATAATTTAATAATTTCAACACAACCGTGCATGGCCTTGGTGGTTCCGCACAGTCGTGCTGGAAATTACGTACGTGTTGGATTTTTCCTATCACGTTCATCCCGGTATATGTGTCGACAGAAATGTTAAATTGTGCCTTTTAGCCACTGCTGGAGTATGTCTCACATTTATACAAAGGCACAATTCATACCAGAAACGGCACGTGGGAATCACTACATGACGTATGAGTTCCGCCTAAAATATGTTTAATAAGTCCCGTTACGAGATTACCATTCCATGTAGCATACAAAGCATTACTAGAAAAGGCGCAAAGCATTGTTTGGACGATGTGTGCTAATTAACGTATGATATAATGTCGGAAATTCGCGCCCACGCTTCTGACAATTTAATTAACTTAAACTGACATAAACTATTTGAAGATCATCAATCCCTCCCATAATTGCTCTTCTTTCTTGCTCTAATTTTCAAGCAACCCACAATCATTTTACTAACAGTTTCGATTATCATCAAATGCATTATCATTTGTTTTAGGAATAATTTTGCTCAGGTGTGTCTTGTCTAAAGAATTTGCTGTAGGCATCGAGGTGGATAATTTTCTTTTCCTGCAGCTATAAATGTAAATCGGCTGGGCGTAGTCAAGATGAAATGATTCCATTGAAGAAAGTGGCTCACTATCGGCACCCCAACTGAAAAAGAAAATTGCATTGCCGAACTGCAACGATGAAGAAGTCCGAAATGCAAGATTCCAAATTGTAACTGAATTTTAAAGTCGATGAAGAAAACAAATGTACATGTGGGTTTATGTATTAATGAATTGTAGCGCCCATCAGTGCTAAGAAACATATTGTATTAACATTTACGGTAATGTCACGTATATCCATAATAATCTTCGTACATTTACACAATCATACTATAAAAGTATATTTAAGCTGCTTTTATAAACGAGTCGTGTTATTGTTTTCTTCAGCCAATGACGAGACTAGTCCTGAGCCGCTTTCTCACACACTTTTTAAGAACTTTGCTGTATCTCTCATCTGACCTACATATCCTGGGTAGGACCTTTAAAGATGCATGTGGAATTGGAATTGGCCATTCACGTTCCTGAAGCGAAAACACAGAATTGGCTTTTAAAATATGAATTAGGCACTGCTCACTATATATTATGTAGTAATGTAAAGAATTGTTACCGGAGGTGATTCCGATGTATTGCTTTTGGTGGGAGCATTTTTGGTCAATTTTCCGTACATTTGAATAGGCTTGCAGGAAAATGAGTTTTGATTGAGAATTCCAGATTGTGCTACCTGTGTAAGCACATAACGATTTGGGCAAGGTCCCCTTTCCCCCATATTGTAGCAGATTTCCTTATTCTGTGCATGGTAAATTTGCCCATGTGGAAAGTTTTTGGAGTTACACAGTTCGTAGCTCACAGTCTTTTCCGTAATGTTTGACGTGACAGGATCCTTTGGATACAACAAGCACTCGCACGCACACACTCCAAAATTACTGCCATTCTGAGCAAACAAAATTTTACCATACGGACACGGTCCCATTATTCCAGCCAAGAAGCAACGACTTTCGTTCTGAAAGGGTTTCGAAGAGACACGCTGATAATATACCCACGGGTGACCGTCGATTGATTTTGGACAGCCGGGAGAGCTCACAAGGTCGCTTGAGTTTTCCTTTGCCTCGCTGTAGCTAAAATCCAATGGAGCACCAAGGTCGCTTTCAATTAATTTCAGATCGACCACAATTCTTTCATGATTAGTTGCAGTGGAATATTCCGGAAGCGAGTACACTAAAATAATCAGAAGATGCATCATTTTTGCTTTCACCGACTTACAGCAACACAAAATAATAAAATAAACGGAAACCTGTAATTTTATTAAATGAATTATGGCCAGCCAGCTAGGGGAAAATGTGGTCTCTTCCCCTCTCTAGTCAACAAGTTAATGACTCACCGCACGAATTTGTCATTGAATATGGGAGCATAAAAGTTGACGAATTTTCTGGTACGCTGAATTTAGTGTCCTGAATTTTTTTCTTGCAGGCTGATGTCAATCATTAGCATTGGCATAAAAGAAGAATGCTTGCACACGCATAAAGAATAAACGTGATAGCATCTCCATTTCATCAGAGAAGCTGACTCATTTCTACAAGAGAATGTATGATGTGGTGACTAAAATATAAACGCTGCAGCAACAATGAAGACGTACACACACCTTAAGAGGATACAAGTCGCCTGTGTTCGTACGTGGTAATGCGCACAAAACCGATTGCTATTCCTTGTGCACACAGTTTCTGCATAATCCATTTCTACCGTCAATGGATATATATACGAGCATATTTTTTACCTTTAAGATCATTATCGTATTAGAATCCCGTATTATCTATGGAGAATCTGATGACAATACTCGGAAATGCAAAAGTCAACGTACTATCAAATTTACAGGAAACATAAATATCCGCTTGCGAATACATTGCGAGTTACTATAGATAACCAATGCATCGACATAGAAATGCACACAGTAATGCGAGTTGAGATAAACTTTTTTTTATAGAAGATAATAAATTATTGTGTAGGGAAGCAGTGTAACGTTGTTAATGTAGGGTCATGAAATAACTATGCAATTCAGTGTATAATGTGATCATGTATTGACGAAGAAATGTACTTATATGAGATGCATAACTTGACTACGTGGATCCAGGAGATATACATATTTACTATCAGATCAGAAGTCATTTTCACATCTTCAAACTCATGCTCAATGAATTTGATTAATGTTAGTAGCAAATAGTTCGAAGTTTATTATTTAACGCATGAACAATTGCGACATGTAATCTATCATCATTTGAATTTGTATCAGATTTTTTTCTCCGATTAAAGAACTGCATAATGTGCGAACTTTGACGCTACCAATAAAATGTTATTGGAGCAGGTGCTATGTTAAAAACGAAACGATGATTTCCATTTCAATTCAATTCATTTCCATTTATGTTAGTAACATAGGCTTGCGGATGTATTATACGTGTACGAAAACACAATTACTCACACAACAACTAAAGTCTGCTGCATATTAAGCAGTCGCTTACACAAACAAACGATTGTAATAAATTCGGCGAAATTACTCAAATGTCATAAAATGCTGCAAATAGCCATTTTCATGCAATCTCCAACATTGTCAAGTAAATAAGTTCACCATACTTTTGATTTCAGCATATCAAATGATTTAGCAGAATTGTACACATTTATATTCCAATTTGATTGACAGATGATTTTCATTCGAATTAGGCATTATCTTGCAAATTTAATTGGAATATGGTTACTGAGAAATGAATGCTATTTTACACAACTGCATTAAACAGATTACATAATTCTGCAAAAACTACATGCGGTAACAAAAATAAAATTACCTTGTAAATAAATTCATTGGAAAGCATTTTCAAGGCGAATGACTAATGCATTTATACAAGCTTCTTTGAAACATATGCAGATAAAATTTGCATTTATTTATCAGAAACTTGATATATTGATAGAAAAACATCAAACACCACATTGTCGTGTTTCACGTCACCAGTTATCTCGATACATTATTGAATTAAAGCATATTGTTGGCTCCAGTCTTGTAATCGGCTAGTTGAAAGCAGTATCGTTGTAGTTCAAATTACTATAGTTTTGTTTTTAAAAATGATTTCCGGTATCGCATTGTCTACTGTTATTACCATAACATTCTTGTTCGGAACTTGTACATCAGGTAGATATGCCTTTTCCACATAACTAAATGGAAAACAATTTATTGTGTTATTATAATCAGTTATGATTTTTACTGTCCACCGCATCATATAGTTCAGCAAAGTAGAATTCATTCTCTCACAATCGGAGATTATCATTATTTTGGTAACACGGAGGAGCTGGTAGGGTCGACTGAAATACCAAAAATGAAATGATTTTATGCTTGTAAAAATCAGTGCTATAAAATTTGTATATGAAACATTATTTAGCGATCTCGGGAAGGGGCTCTTGCCTATTGCGTGGACCAAGGTGGAGAATTGGCGCAAGTATATAACAGGAATATTTTCATCAGGCTGCGAAATTACGTGAGGACACAAGGATGTAAGAAAGCGACGTATAAATTTCCGATTTTGTTCCCAAACAATACAAGATAATATATGTTTTTGTTTGATTCCCAAAAGCATACTGGATAAATGGAGTCGATAGAGCAGACGTATTTCGATTCCACTTAACCGGTGAATGTCAAAACAATGGCGGAATCTTTCATTTCAGTGGGATGCACGAACAAAACCTCGATTTTCCGCAAATTAATTGTTTGTCTTTCGTAAAGGGGAGCAATGCAAGAAACACTAAAATCGAAGCAGCGGATTGTAACGAGGAGCGGTTCGTCATCTGTCAATCACCCATAGACGGATGTCTGATACTGGACACTATGACTTCCATCAGCATAAACCCTGCAACTGCCACAACTAGAACTCCAACTAGAAGCCCCATAAGTTCAAGTACAGCTCCCACAAGAACTTCCACCACTGCTCCTGCAGCTTCTAACACAGCAGCCGCCACAGCTCACAGCATCGTCATCATAACTCCTGGCCAAGTCAATACAGTTCCAACCACAGTAACTGAAGCTCTCACAGCTCCCTCCACGATTACCACAGCTCCCTCCACGATTACCACAGCTCCCTCCACGATTACCACAGCTCCCTCCACGATTACCACAGCTCCCTCCACGATTACCACAGCTCCCTCCACGATTACCACAGATCCCTCCACGATCACCACAGCTCCCTCCACGATCACCACAGCTCCCTCCATGATCACCACAGCTCCCTCCACAATCACCACAATTCCTTCCATTATTACGGACGCTCCCTCCACGGTTACCACAGCTTCCTCCATCCTTTCCACAGCTCCTGATTTATTCACCACCATTCCTCCCAAGACCCCCGCACGTACAACTCTAAGCACAACTACCATTACTTCAATTATGGTTGAAGCTACGACAACAGGGCCAGAAGAAGACGTTGCAGCTCCCGTCACGGTCAGAACACAAACTTTCACCTTCACCACATCCTCCGCCACAATAAAAGTAAATGCAAACAATTCGCCCTAGACTGGAAACGCAAATCTCACATTATTCCCCTATTGAACAGAGATTGCTATTTGCCTCCTAACAACACTTTTTCTGAAATATTAAGAATCATTGGTACTACACATATAATACCTGTTGTGATTTTAAATTTGTTTCAAGATGATCACCAGGGATTTTCACTTTTAAAAACTAAGGTGTTTCAGTACATCTATATTCGAAATGCACACATGATGCATGTCTAGTGTTCAACAAGGGTTTTTGATTCTCGTATCCATGCGTCTTCTTTTCAAGCAATAATAAATTAATATTATATTTAATTTTTGTTTCTTCAAATTGACTACACAAAATTTCAAAGATTATTAAATAAAATTCATCAAAGCATACATACATGAGATTGAATACTTTCAGCGCTTTCTATGACGTTATTTGTTACTGGTGTAAAGTATGTAGATTCAGTTCGTGTGAACGAGAGTACGTAGTACACGCTTGGATTTTTTTGAATGTATCACTTTCTGCAAATGATGCGAAAAGTGATGCAGAAGAATAGTAATGATCTGTGACTTAATTAAATTCTGTACGATCGGATAAATGCTTGTGAAGTCATGATAATAATGAGTGATGTCACTGCCAAAACAAGTAAATTGTATTTTAATCGCAGAAAAGTTATTCAAAGGACATGACAGCATGACAAAAGGATGCACAATGAAAGCATTCTAAACAAATGTCATTTTATTACCATTTTCCCTTGAATTGTTGCCAAGTGATATTCTTTATCGTCGAAATGTCAGTTGGAAGCTATATAAGCAGACTCCACTCAATACCAGTCATTCGCTCAAATTACATTTAACGATACTTGATGAGTATCCTACTTCCCAATTAACTATATATTTACGTTTGATTTTTCGAATGCTATGGCACTGAATGAAAGTGAGCGCTTAGTGGCAGAGAACAGCCAATACTTTACAATTGTCATGTAATGATGAAATTTAGTAAGAATTAATGTTCACTGTGTTGCCTTATAAATGTAACTTTATGAACATAGGCTTCTGAGAACTGTTCTCTAATATTTATGCAATTGGTTTACGTTATCTCATTGTCAGTTATGGAGAGGACAAAAAGAATATTTGAGAAAAATTGGAAATAGCAAATTGGTATCTGATCGTGTGTCATTTTAATTGTGGCGGACCGGATATTAAATACAATATGATTTTTCACCCACACCATAGGAAATGCTATATTTTCGTAGAATATTTTCAATACGAGTTGAGTATTAAATGTCGAAATATCCTAAATACGTAACCTCGCACACGCGATTGCTCAAAGTGGCATTCAATTTTACCAAAAAATGAATGAAGTAATGATTATTAAATGTTGGTTATTTTTTAGCCAAATCTTCAAAACATATTCATTTTCATTAATCCATCCATGCATTACTCATTAGACGCAAACATTTTATGTGCAAATTTGAAGCAATGGCAAGTCAATTAGAATTAAATTATTATTTAGATAATGCATTTGAGGGAAATATCATGCTTGTATTCGTGTTAAAGTCATACGACATCCATTTCCTAACATGTTTGATCCATTAGTTGGATTTAGGAAGAAAAGAATGTTTGATTCAATATGCCAGTAAACTTATGACCTTCTATGCATAGATGACTTCTTGCAAATCTTACAGCCCGAAAATATCCGGATAGGTTATCTCATCCGATGAATTATAGATTTAAACTAAAATCGAGAGCAAATGCATGCGCATTTATTTCACAAAACATCATCGTAAAAACGTACATGTCTATTTCAACACTTTTGGTAAGATGTGCATTGTTTTAACTTTGCGTCTTTCCAAACTTTATTTGGAATGTGTTTATTCCTGTTCTGTGTGAGGAAATACCTCTCAGTCGCATTAAATATTTTCATGAAAAGGGTTTGAAATTCGGATATTGTGCTATGCGGCCGTATACGAATATCTTGGAATGTTCGTGGTCGTTTTGTTATATGAATGTTAAATGGAAGTAGTTAATCAACACATTCGTAAAGGACACAAAGACTTCTTACGAATATAGCATTTTATAACGTTAGCATTTTGCATATGCTATAAATGTACTAATTAAAATAATAAATAGTAACGTAAATGATTCATCTTAAAAATTATGTAATCATGAATTATGTTTGATATCGATCAATTAAACGAATAGTTCGATATGTCACCATAATATTTGTTTACCCATTTCCCATTCCACTTAATTGATTCATCGGCTAAAGGAATCTGTAAGCAGCACACACGATTATTTATTAACAGGTATGTTGAGGGGCTATTTCAAAAACATTGGAGTTATGTCATCATCTGGTTACATCGAAATTTCAGTATTCAAATATATGCCAAGGAAATGATTGTCCTAATAAAATGATAATGTATCCAGTTTTCTGGAGAAAAACAGAACGATTTGAATTTTTGAACTTGCCTCTTAAATATTGAATTTAAAAATCTGATTACTCGAACACATCAACCCTTTTATAATTAGGCACATGACAAATAATGACCCACAATCTAGATGATGAATACAGGAGGGCATTTTCGGCATCCATACCATGAGAATTAAATTATATGCCACATAAAATCAGACACATTATATCTTCCATCATTTGAAACCGCAGAGCACCTTTTCATGTTACGTGCTCCACTCCCATGCGATTTGTGAATTATATGGTTTCCACATTTGCAGGGTTTGCAATTAAAATGATAATTGTATTTAATTTATGTATTACCGATATGCAGATTATCCCAGGAAAGCATACATATTACCGCAGTCAGGACATCATACTCATATCCCTAGACCGTGTTCCAAATTCACCACATTACTTCTACGTATTGCAATCATTTTATATTAGCATATTGGACGATTTCCATAATACGCCGAAAATTTTATAGCATCCGTTGATGTTTCAAATACACATTTTTAACAAGAAAGGTCTCTCTTGTGCCAATCTCATTTATCAGTACTTTATCAGAGAAAGCTTACTTATTAACTGGTTCTACACGAATTGATTCTTGACTTGATTTCGATTGATTCTGGATTCAGAGTTTGACCCAACCTATTACAAGATCACTGTTTCCAACTTCGTTACAATAATGCTATCCGAAAGCATTAAACATTATTTTGACAATCGGATTAGTACAAAATCCTTGCTCCACCTCCAACTCCGACTGGCCGAGATATTTTATGGCTCTACTAATCCGTTTGTACGACACGAGACTGAATTTATTCAAGTTTCCGGAACACGTTCTACTTTTCATATTCTCCAGTTCGTAACATGGGCTAATATGTTAGTCAGGAGTATGCAAATGTGTTTTCATTTTCTCAATTTGGCACACGGCAATTCAAACGTTTCTGGGGAAACCGTAATGAAAATCATACTCCAAATTGAGATCGCAATTGCTACTCATATAATGGCTACCTTTCTTATTCGCAATACTCTTTATTTCACCAAAATCATAAACGTGTTGTTCGCACATGAAATCGTGCAGTCGTCAAAAAGAATAAAGTTGCTGGTGGCTAACGTTCCGCAGATTACAATCGTCGCCACAATTCTCCAAATTGCAGTCGTAGTGTTCACGAATTTTGATCCTATATCTGAAATACTACGTCCGCTGCTCTGGCCCAAACTACCGGTAATTTCTATTTCTCTTAAGATTGTCATGACAGCGTTTGAAATTTGGATATTTTTCTTTACCGCCATCTACGCATGCTTCTTAATGTACGACGGCGTATTTTCGAGCTACATTGCATTGTACACGCTCGCAAATGAAATAAAATGTTCCCTTAAAACACAACAGGGATTAAACAGTATAGAAGCAATTCGCTCGAGCTACCACCAGCTTCAAATTACAACATGTTTGGTAAATGATTGTTTCCAAGAATGTTTGGCACTTCCATTTAAGGTCGTCTTGATTGTGTCCAGCCTCTCAACCGGGACCGTTGTAATCAACCGCAAGTTGCGCTCAAGCTCTTCGATGAGTGTGGTCGTTATTTGCGCCTACTTTCTTGTAGCTGTGTACGCTCTCATGGCCATTGGCTACTACTATCCTGGAAAAGTCAACGGACTGAGCCGAAGGATTCTGATTCTTTGGAAGCGACATTTGGTGAGGATGAAAAGACGAATGGACTGCAGGATGGCGACAAGCGCGTTTCGAAGGGATATACGTGCTTTCAAGGAATTGCGGATTCGGATTGGATACGCCAATTATTACGAGAAGGATACTGCGCTGACTATTTTAAGCTTTCTTCTCATGCAGACGATTAATTTGGTATTACTCTTTTAACTGCACTGAACGTTGTCGTTAATTGATAGATTGTGCATAAAATGTCGAATTGTATATTTTCTCTATAGTATAAATGAGTTTATTGTAAAGATAGTACTATAATATGTACCATATTTTATTGCTTTATTATTATTATACATGTTCACACATCGTACAATACATATTTATAGTCCACAATATTTAATTATGCAATGAAGTAGTAAGGAAACCTAACTAAAATATAATATCCTGAATGTTCTCTAAGCGCAGTGATTTATCAACAGCGTTATTAAAATACTAATATAATATCACTTCGCATTAGCCGAAAATGTCAACATGGACGAAGTAGTGCATACCAGAAGAAATAAAATATCATGTTGTCTTTTAATTTTTATAATTTATGCGTACCTCCAAACCATTAAATATGCATGTATACGATGATTTTGCTCATTACTTGCTCAGCAGCAACATGTCAATTATCTTTTCAACGCAAAATGTTTGAACTACCATAGCCGTTTTCTTGTCAATGCAGTTTGACATCACAAATCTGACTTTATGGACTTGACATGCCTTCATGCCTCACTCTCTCAGCAGCAGCAGCTGCTGTAGATACGCTCCACTAAACAATATTATTTTGAACTGACAGTGTGATTCTAAAAGGTTGAAATGGAATATTTCCATGAAAAAAAGGTCGCGCTATAAGCTAGGGGCAGTAGTTAGTGTACATGTGATACGAGTCACGATTAATCAGTGAATACTGATCACACTGTGGACAAGCAACTTCTGCCCAAGGATTATTTGTTGCCGCCCTACCGACCGGCCAAGCTGACTCATCAAATGTGCATTGGCACACCATATTTAATGCAGCACTGGGCCAGGCTGGGTAAATATAGTAGCACTAAGCCACGTAAGACATAACAACAAATTGAACTAAAGACTTGGAGTATACCTGGACTGGGAGGAATGATGACTACTGATGATTATTATTCAAAATTACTGATAACTTTCTGAGATAAACAACAGGTATGATTCAAATGTAAGAATATTGCCTTCAGTGTACAATAAGTTTAATGACTTTCCGTCGGATCATGAGTTCTTGCAAACCATTCCACATGAAGTATTGTGAGAAATTTACGCAAATAATGACAATTGGTTCGAAACTACAAAAAAAATATTTATATTATAATATCTGCACAATGTTCAAAACTCTCTCAATGGTCATCATATTATAAACTGTACGGTCACATGTCCCTCTACCCCATTCAACTTTATGCAGAATGAACTATCTACAAATTTATATTCTTTAAATGTTTTAGGTATGTAGATTCAATTCTTGTGAACGGGAGTACGTAATATACGATTGGATATTTTGGAAGCTTAACTTTCTGCAATGATGCGCGCATTGAGATAGAAAAATAGTAATGACCTGTAGCTTAATTAAATGCTGTACGTTCGGAGAAATTCTTGGAATGTCATGTTAATAATGGCTGTTGTCACTGCCAAAATAATTGAATTGTATTTTAATCGCAGAAAAGTTATTCAAAGGATATGACAAGACAAAAGGATGAACAATGGAAGCATTATAAACAAATACCATTTCATTGCCATTTTTGCTTGGCTCGTTGCCAAGTGATATTCCTTATCATCGAAATGTCCGTTGATAGCTATATAAGAAGACTCCACTCAATAACAGTCATTGCGACATTCACTCAAATTCCATATCACATTACTAGATGAATATCCTACTTCCCAATTAACTGTATATGTACGTTTGATTTCTCAAATGTTGTGGCACTGAATGAAAGTGAACGGTTAGTGGCAGAAGCGGCTGAAACTTTGTAATTGTTACGTTATGATGAAATTTAATAAGAATTAAAGTACAATGTGTTGCCTTATAAATGGAACTTTATGAACATGGGCTTCTGAGAACTGTTCTCTAGTATATATGCAATTGGTTTACGGTATTTAAGTTGTGGAGAGGACAACGATAATATTTTTGAATAACTGGAAATAGCAAATTGGCATCTGATCGTGTGTCATCCTTTTTCATTGGACACAAATATTTTCCGTGTAAGCTTGAAGCCAATGATATTCATGGCTTGCAAAAGAAACATGCAGTAGAGTAAAATGAGGATTTCGGCCCTGCCTCATGAACACGTACGCTACCATGCGAAATTGTAATAGCGAACACATTGAAAGTCCAAACACGACGGTATTCTTCTCTACGTCGTTGCAATCTCCAGTTACAATTTTAAATATAGCAAACAGCGTGATGGAATCCATCCAGTAACACCTTACTGCTAATTGGTGATTACATGGATCTGATGCATGCTTGAAAATGAGCTCCTGGGAAAACGTTTCACTAAAATGATGCACAAGATAGTCTTTTTTTAATTGCTGGTGTATATGAAGGCCGATTGCAATGGATTTCCTGGCGACATTCCTTGAAGATAATTTTAAAATACACCTTTATATATGCTCATATGAATGTATTGTGATAAAATGCTCCATTGCGCGAAAATAACCTCGTCCTAATTTTAGAGTCAAGTCTTGCACGGTCGAAGAATAACCTCTTACAACGGGACAATGGCAATTATTTGTTACTATGACAGTTGTACGTACTGATAAATTGGGGCAATTTCATTAAAGTATTAAGTTGTCATCTCAGAAACAAATGTATTATTGTTTTCAAGTCTCCGAATATTACTGAAGAACATTTAATAACCTTTTATTTTATATTCTTTACATTCATACAGCCAAAGAATTAAAGACATGACAAATGAATAGACAACGAAATCACCAAGATTGAAATAACTGCATTGTCTTCTTTTACCTGGCGCTGTGCCAAATGATTTCCTTCGTCGTCATACAGTTTGCAGGGAGCTATATAAGCCGAATCCATTCAATGCAGTTCTCTGCTTGACTGACTCAAAGTCCATGAATTAATACCCTGACGAGTATCAAATTTCCAAATCAATTATCTGGTCGAATTGACGAAAACTTTATGGAAACTTATGGCTAAGCATGAAAGTGATTCACAAGTGCTAAAAACCAGATAAGACTCGTCTTGAAATGAAGCAATTTCCTCGTGATAACTTAAGCACAATTTGATACATTCTAAAAGTCACTTTATGAGCATTAATTATCCATGTATCCAGAAAGTGTTTTAATATATGTCTACATATTTTTCGGAGCCGAATGCTGTAATATTTGTTATGAATTGTGAATTGTATGGTGGCGCGCGTCCTCGAATTTTGCAATTCCTGACGAGACAGAATTATACATTTGAGAGAATTGTTTATATTCCTGATGACAGTAACATGCTCCAGAGTTAGTTCTCAGATATTTATTTCTATTGAATTTTCGAACCACATCATTAGCAAAGCTATAATATCTAAAAGAATCTTTCTAATATTACGTATGTATTCAATGTTTGGGTAACTTGAAAGGCAGCGTTAGAAATTAATTCGTTGAAAAATACATTAAATCTAGTAATAACGTGTTGGGCAATGATTTAGCTCGTTTTGACGTTTTGCTCTAGCTCAGGAAAGCGTATGCGCCAATGCAAAATTGTAGGGGCGAACAAATTTCGTTTCGGCGAACCCGAGTACGACGGTCGTCTTCTTCAAATAGTTGTAGCGTCCTGTGGGTATTTGGGATTGTCGAAATAACAGGATGGACTCGTTCACATCGTTCATATATTTTAGTGAAAGTAGCGTCCTTTATAGACGTAAATCAGTACGTTTATGCATTTAGTAATCCACTGTTATTCTCAATTTGCAGTGTCGAATCTCGTCACCTTTGAAACAAGTTTCGATTTGTGTACAGACAGAAAAGTCCAATCAGCAGCAGAAACATCATCGATCCAATCTAATTTGTTGCATTACTCTAGCTTGTGATTTATTTGCCGCTAAAGTTAAATTTCCTCCGGAGACCGGTTATGATTTTGAGTAACAGATTCCAGCTGCTGGATTAGTTTCTTAATAGGCTGGCAGTTATGAGTTTCTTGGATGATAGACAATATATGGGTTAATACAAAGTATGAAAAATTACATTTCAAAAAATCAAGTAATGTTTATGGAAATGTAGATCCAAGTTTATAGAATATTATTTTCAACATACAGTTTTTTTGTGTTTGTTGCTACAATGCATTATGAAGGCGGAGTAGCCAAGTCAAATTATGAAGCGAAAGTAATCAACAAACAATGAAATCATTCTAAGCAAAAATTAGTTTATTGTTCTACTTTACTGGGCAATGTGCCAAGTTTTATCCTTTGTCGTTTGCAGTCGTCAGTAGCTATATAAGCAGCATTTAGCATTTACATTTCATTATTTTATTGACACACAATCCATTTGCTCAAATAGTAATTAATACCATTAGCTCCAATCAATCGTCTCATCCAGTTGGTGGTAATGTTATAGAATGTTATGGCAAGTAATGAAAGTCGTTGAGTAATGCTAGATAACAACCGAAAATTTAATAAAATTCGTGCAAATAATTACTACGATTAACTTTACTACGATTTGTAATTTTTTTTCAATGGTGCAAATCGTCTAAGACTGCAAGCGGCAGCCTACTCCCAGGATATAAATACAAATACTCACTACTCGCAAACGAAATTTAAATTGTCACGAACGAGCCCAAACGGCTACAATGTATAGTTAAATTTAAATAAAGCTCAATTCGCTTGTATTCAGATTTGTTCATGTCGGTTATTATGTGATGTGCACATTCTGGAGAACTCGAAAATTTGTATATTGACAAAAACCTGTTATATAGTACCCAGTAAATTAACGAGATAACTAAGGTAAGGTAACTATCGATATCAAAACCACATTTTCCAAAATGAGATTTTTGTATTAATTTAAAAAATAGTAAGATCCAACTGCTTTCATAACTTATCCAAATATACAATTAAAAGCGAAAATAATATTTGATTTATAGACGATCTTTGCCTACTGCAAAAATAGCATAATATTTTGAAACTATTCCCTGTGTTCATGGCCAAAGCAATTGAATTAATATTGTAATCGCGGAGAATTATATGGACACACTTAATGGACATTTTAATATATGTCGCTCACATTTCTACCAAGTCATTTAGGACATGACAAAAGCATTAGCAATGAAATCATTCTAAATATAAATAAATTCGTTGCATTTGCTTTACTGGGCTTTGTGGCAAGTGCGAACCTCTCTCAAAATAAAAGCTCACATGGGGCTATATGAGCAGAATGTTCAAAACAACTCATTGCTTTAGAGATTCAAAATCCATATCTTAAAACTTGGTACGTTGGAACTTTTCCAATAATTGTTTACTCAACTTGAAGACTACCTTATTATATGTTATGGCAGAGGATAAAAGTGGTTAACTAGAATCAGAAAGCAACTAGAATTGAAAAGGTTGCTGATTTGAAGAAAAATCGCTGCTATAATTTATGCACTATTTATTGCGTTATGAAAGTAATGTTATGGTACTGAATGCTTCTGGAATACTTTTTGCAATGCAGCTACACCATTTGATATTTCTAGTGCATATAATGTTGCCGAAAATTGTCAAATACGCACGCAACCTATCAATAATAAATTTCAAGCAGCACATACTTACATTCCAAGCAAGACCATGTTAACAACTTGGTCTATAGAAAACTGAAACAAGACAAGCTGAGATCCGTCAGAAAAAGTTGGTGTCGAAAAAGTAAATTTTCTGCTTGGGAAAAGATTTGAAACTTTTGGACATAGCCTTTATGGCTCTTCCATTTCCAATGAACGCACTGCTTCTCCGGATTGCCAACCCGTTTTCAATTATCCCATCGTTGCATGCAAACATTTTCCGCGCAAACTTGAAGCAAATGATGTTCATTGCCTGTCCCAGAAACATGCAGTTGAGAGAAATGAGGAGCATGGGAACGTCCCAATTTCTACCTTGGCTCATGAGCACGTACGCTCCCATGCAGAATTGCAGCGGTGAGCAAATCACGAATCCGAGCACGACCGTCTTCTTCATCAGGTCGTTATAAAGTCCAGCCAGTATTTGGAATTGCCGAAATAACAGTATGGAATTGTTGACATCATTCATAGTTTCCAGCGAAAGCAGCTTCCTGTACAAACGCACATCATAAATCACATTACAGAACAAACTAATAGCCTAACTTGATTGCTGTACACCGTTACCTCTCGATCACGTTTCCAATTGTGTACAAACAGAATATTCCAATCAGCAGCAAAAACATCATTGGACCTTCCCCAAAAGTCGCAGCAATTCTCCAGGAATGGTATGAAAATAATCCAGCTCCCACCATTGACATTATATTCAACCAGGCAGATGGTGTGCTCCATATGTTCAATGATTCGTCCCTGGGATACTGAGCCAGCCAAGTGGGAAGGATACTCCATGGCGCCGTAGGCAAGACCACTGCACTGGAACCGAGACCAACGCAAATAGAGCATAAACTGAATCGGAGTAACTTGATGCAAAAGTTGGCGTACAAAACATCAAAATTGTTTTTCCGGTTCCAGTATGCCATGTCCTCTGGCGAGTTTCGGTCGACCGCACGATCCTCAAATGCAATGAACTCGTTGAACATGTAGACAAATGTCTGCAGGCGTCGAGCCATTGTAACGTTGGTGAGCAAAACGAGTCCGTAGATATAGAGTGTGGCTGAATTGATGGTCTGATGAATCAAGCCTGGTGACTCAAACACCAACCGGTATGTAAGTGACAGCATAACCAATGAGAAATTGGCTACGTGTATTTTCCAATGTATCGACTTGAACATTCTGTTCTCGGCAAATGTCCAGACTCCCTTCGAGAAATGCAGCTCCATGGGAAATTGCATTCCAAAGAAATTTTGTCGTCGCATCCACCGGAAGGATTGAACCAAATCCTTCACCAAATCTGTAACGATCAGCATGCTGTGATACGTCTAGTTTGGTCTTTGTATGTCAAGTGTCAGTTGGACAGTGCAAGCTATCTTTGGAATTTAAGCAAAACATTATGCACGTCTCTAAAATATTCATGGCAGCTCTCGGTGACGAAAGGGCAATTTGAGCGCCGTCTCTAATAAATCTTTAAAATGGAATAAAGAAAACATATATCAAAATGTGGTCGGGTCACTCAGTTTGACATGCTATTTATATGCCTCCGTGTCACCGATTCAAGCAGTAAAGCAGTTTCTGACGAAAGCTATCAAGACAAAGAAAGCATACATAAGCAAGCAATTTCCATGTCATTATAATATGAATATTTACTCTGCAGCACGTGGATCGTCTGAAAAGGGTTGAAACTGTTTTACCCATTTAAATGAAAGGTGGAGGATATTGCACATTCTGTACCTAACGATGATCGTATATGCAGTTGCTATATATACCAACTATTCAGTTTTTCTCACGAAATGGCTTTCTCGTGTTTTTAGCTCCACAGCAAAATAGGTTGTTCCACTTTGATGGCATATATAACAACGTGTATTATATAATTGAGGATATAATTCAAGATTGGAGTTTGCTGTGATGGATGTTAATGCTTCGAGCTTTGACACTTTATATAAATAGTTAATCTACTAACCTCATGTAAGCCATTTAAATTTTCCAAAGGGAATTCTTTTTAAGCTTCAATTTTCTCGTTTTAAAATTAATCTGCAGACCAAAAAGTGAATACTGACACATGCATTTTTGTATTACATGTGAAGGCTTGTACTTGATATTAAATAGCTTCGCAATTGAAATGGTGATGGAAAATAAATGTTATCTTAATTTTCACTCATACGTCATATTATGAGATGCGTTTTTGAAGGTAGGTACTCATACATAAAGTATGCCTACGGTGAATACAAGCGACCAAATGTGTCAATACTGGAAAGGGAAGGTAATACATTGAGACATCAGTCGCATGTCTCCCTGATTACCTTACCTTTCCTGTTTAAAAGTAGTAGATTCTTTTATGTACTTTTGCATGCAATGTAAAAGTACATATAACAAAATAAAATACACTTTAGTTCACTCTCGGAATCTGTTCAAGCAGCATCGTCTTATTCTCTGGTGCGTGGTCACCATCATCATTACATATAATATTCCGTTAGCGCATATTAAAAGTATATAGCGTGGCTGAGCCGCCATCTTGAATAGTTAGGGAATTGGGACTGAGGCGTTACAAAACTGGCGAATACCTGCACAAAACGCCTTCAGATAGTTCATAAAAGCTAATTGTGTAAGTTTATTCCTAATATATCACCAAAATATAATTTTTTACACAAAAAAAGTGAATTTTCATGCGTGCATGGTACTTGCATATGTACCTACACACACATTTATATTTTGTTAATTTATATTTTTGTGTTTCTGTACTGAAAAATTATACATCTTTCAGCTACACGGGTCAACAACATTCCTGTGCTACTAATTATAATTAAATATTGGAAATTAATCCGTTGTGTTGTTTTTTTTCTTCTCCCCATAGCAGGCAAAAGGTCATTTAACATCCACAGGTGTCACCCATTCTCGTTGACCCATGGGAAAAATCGTGGTAAAACAAACAAACAACAACTGTAATTATATAACGGTGCAGTGAAACATATATATATATATATATATATAATTTTGCAGTTATATGCACATATAAAAAAAATCTCATACGATATATATAAATACCCACCTACCTATGTTCTGCCAACAATAATGTTAAACCAGTGTTCGAGAGTGCCTGTATAGTTATAAAAAAGTCTAATACCTGTCGTACTATTTTCTTTAGAATTTTTTTTAATTGTCGCAGTCCAGGTATATGCTTGCACGCATCTACAATACCTAATCAGAAGTGGACAACGCCCACAACATCGCTCAGGGTCAATAACTACAACGACATAATATCGGAGCTCATAGTACAGGCATACGTAAGGTTCTCAAATATTTAACCAACCGTAATTTTTTTTTCTCTCTTCTCAATTCTTTATCTTTTGTCTTTTTCCTTTCTGTTATATTTTGCACTCTATAAAAACCATACAACGCAAACGCTGCATAAGTATCCTGCAACAAAAAAAGTCAGATAGTCATGTATCATCAGTAAACACTTAAAAAAATAATATAGCAATCTGTCCGCAGAATCTCTCACAAATTATTGTCAATTGCTTACACGAAGTTGACTAGGTATCTATATTCCTTTCTTGTCATCGATTGTCAGTTGCCATTCATACCTCAATAGCAAATTCATACATTTTTCTACAAAAATTATTTTCCACATAATCTTATACATAAATCAATAGTCTGCTGGCGCATATACCAAATACTAGTATGCCCGTCGTATGTCAGCGAGTGCTTTTGCTAGATTACTATGCTTACTCAAGTAACACAGTAGTAACCACATTATAATTATCCTTACACAAACACAACCTTGCCTGTAACACAATTCAAAATGTTCCGTTACAAATGCGTTCGAATTACAATTTTGGAAAACGCTTTTTCCTTGACAATTGTCTATCAACAAATCGGTCAAATTGCCATTCCAAAGTACCTTATCGTCTCATGCTCATACAGTGACGACAGTTTTATCCAAATTTACGAATTTTAAAATACTCATTAGGACTTTTCACAGTCTTACTCCCAATGCAGAGCAGCGATGATTCTACGATATCCCACCGTAGTTTAAGAAACAGAGCGGTAGAATTCGAGCTTGACCCCACAAAACTCAAACACAAGGTCAAGACTTCAAAAGATCAAGAAACAAGCCACAAGTAGTGATCACACTGCCACACCACAATCAGGTACGAGTACTACAGCTACCAATCCTGCCTCAACATCTCGACCAAGACTAACAGTTAATAAGCGAGGTAGAGGAAGAAAACTTTTTAACCCGATTACACACAGGGCAAGGCCAAATAATACCCCTGCTCCTGTCCCACAGCCTATTGTCACAATGGCTGGCCCTCAAGTAAATTTCGATCCGGCACTTTTGCAAGGATTTGGAATAACTGATGACCAAGCAACACAGCTTAACGCATTCTTGTCCCAACAAGTCTTACAAGCGGTTTCAACTGCGAATACTCCACACGTCAACAACAAAGTCCCACCACCAAACTATGATCCCACTTCAATGACTTCAGACTCTTACTTTACACAGTTAGAGAACTTCTTTCAAGTCACTGGTGTCAAACCACCACAATATCATAAACTTGTCGGGAGCGTCATGAAAGGCGACCACAAGATGTGGTATGATAACATTGCCTCGGAAATCCAAACTTGGCAAAATTTCAAAGACAAATTCAAGGCAAAATATGATGGTCTCAGAGAACAAGAAACTCGAAAAAGAATTTTGGCTACCAGACTACAACATATCAATGAGCCAGTTGAGAGTTACATTCACGCAATGGTGAATCTATCGAAACAAATCGATCCCGCTGAACCAACTTACATTGCGTTGGTACGCGCTAGAAGAGGTCTTATACCTGACCTACGATTAAATATTTCTGTGGATGATGTCACGAAACTTACAATCGATACTCTGATCGATAAATGCGCTGAGGCAATGGAAGCCATTGCAGCTAAAGATCGCATAACCAACCGACATACACGTTTACCACCACTGTCGAGTGATCATGTTACTGACCCAAGACTTACTCGTGGAAACAGAGGGCGAGGCGGTTTTAATGGAAGAGGTCGGGGTTCATTTTCACATGGACACCAAAATCAAGGCCCACCCCAAAATACTGGAGGCTATTCACAAGGCCCGCCACAATATAGTGGAGGTTTTGCGCCACGAGGCCCATCCCCACCACGGTTCCAACAAGGACCACCAACCTTTGGTCCCCCAAGACCACCAGGTCCACCCCAACAACAATACCGTCCAAATAACCCACAATTCAGAGAGAGGTCATACTCGGCGCCCTCTGCCAATGGTTATCATACTAGACAGTTCGATCCAAATCGAATTAAGTGTAAGACGTGTCACCAATTTGGACACATGTCATTCCAATGTCCATCAAAACAACAGTCGACCGCGATGGTCGTAACCACAGCGCCTGAACAGAGCCCAAACGCATGGCCACAAGCGTCTGATGACTCAGATCCATACGGTTACCATGAGGTACCACCACAGAACTATGACCAACATAGCCAAGATAATCCCGGTCAGCAAAGTTATGGCGAGTCGCACCATGATTACAGTTATGGTCCTTCACAGCCACAATCACAATACTACGAGCAATAGTATGAACAACACTACGATCCCAACTATGACCCCTCATACGGTCAAAATGACCAACATTACGATCAACAGTACCAAGGTAATTTAAGCTATGGAGGCCAACACCAGAGCCACCACCAATGACATCGAAATTTGTCCCAGTACACTCAGAGTCTTTACGAATTCCAACTCTAGAGATGTACCTCAACTCATTAAAATTTAGCGGAGCTTTAGACTCTTGCGCTTCTATGTCGTTAATGACCACAAATTTATCCAGAGCTTTGAAGCTGAAAATTAGATATGAAAATACAACTCCACTTCTATGTGCAAACAACACATCACTCACAACAGTTGGGACTGCGCTACTAACTTTTCAACTTGGTCACAAAATCATAACTCACGATTTCCAAATCGCCCAAACTCTACCACTCCCTTGTATAATAGGTAGCGACATTATAATCAAACACGGTATCGTGCCAAACCAACAAAGACAAATCTTCCATTTCAATGATAGTCCAAATCGAATCTACCAACTTCACGACACATTCAACAAAATTTTCTTCAGTGTCCAAAGAAGAGTATGCAGTTTCACTTGCGTGCTCCCAAACATAAACGATCAACGTCTAAGAGAATTGCTCGCTTCTTATCCTACTGTATGTCGAATTGATGGTACAATAGGTCAAACTGACGTTATCACACACAAAATTGAACTGCTCAAAGACAAACGCAGCAAGGTTTTCCGAGAAGTAACCACTTTCTTTCCACCAAATATTGCACCCAAGTTAGAGCAACAAATAAATGACTTGCTGAAAAACAAACTTATCAGAAAGTCTAGCTCTCCTCACCGTTTTGGTATCGTCTTAGACGACAAGAAAGATGGAGGTATTCGAATGACAGTCAATTATCGCAAACTGAACAAAGCAACTAAAGACAATGCCACACCGATGCACAACGCACATATAATTCTTAGGTTAATTCCTGCAGGAGGTGTTTACAGCGTCATAGACATGGCTAGTGGATTCTGGCAAATAAAATTACACCCTGAAAGCGTCGAGCTTACGGCATTCGACTTCAATGGCACTTTGTATGAATGGTTAGTTCTTCCATTTGGTTCGAAATCCGCACCAGCGACATTCGTCACTATGATGAACTCTATTGTCGGTGAATACGTTATGAAATTCTGCTTTGTGTACATGGATGATTTGATCGTATTTTCCAAAAATTACGAAGAACACTTAGTTCACCTCAAGCTGATTTTAGAGAAATTAAAACAGGCAAATCTCTCCATCAATTTAAAGAAGAGTTCCTTTGCACAGGATCAATTAGAATACTTAGGTCACATTATTTCCAAGGATGGTATTAGGAAAAATCCACTCAAGGTTAAGGCAATACTAGAGATGCCTCCTCCAAAAGACAAATCAGATCTCAGAAAACTACAAGGATCATTCGGTTGGTTGATTACGTTCGTTCCGCATTTTTCCACGATTTTTGAACCGATGAGTAGACTGCTAAAGAACGATATTCATTTCCACTGGGGTCCCGAACAACAAATGGCATTCCAAAAACTGAAAGATATTATATGCCAAGAAACAGTACTTCAAGGTATAGACTACAAATTCCCAATTTATCTTAGAACAGACGCTTCGGATGTAGGTGTTGGTGCAGTTATGTGTCAGGAGATTGATGGTATTGAACGGGTAATATGTTTTGCGAGCATGACACTCAATCCCGCCCAAAGGAGATGGAACATCTGCGAAAAAGAGTTATACGCGATTCTTTTCGCTATAAACCGGTTTAGACCATTTCTTTTAGGTGACAAATTCACAGTCTACACAGATAATAAAGCTTTGACTTATTTAAAGGCAAACCATAAGAGGTCTAGGAAACCTACGAATTGGTCTCATGAAATTGAGCGATGGGGTTGCGAAATCAAGTTCTGTCCCGGGTCCCAGAATAAGCTGGCAGATTACTTAAGTCGTAACAGTGTAGATCCATTGCCTGGAGAGTCTGATCAACTCGCTAGGAATGATAATAAGTATACTCCGGTCTTCGCATTGGCGTATGTCGAAAAATTTGCAAAGTGTATCAGCGTAGAACAGAAGAAGGATAAAGCATTAAAGAAAGTCGTAACAAGTCTGATCCGAGGTGAAGGCGCCAAAGCTAAGTTTCAGAATTACGTCTTCAAAAACCGTGTCTTGTATCGTAGAATTTTGCCCTTCCGAGAGAACTCAGATACTTCACAGATCGCCGAAAGCGATGGTGACAATCCAAGTTCGTCTACTCGAGACGAAAGTGGAGAAAATAGGTTAGGTAATCAGGCTTTGCCTTCGCGTGAAGCCACCCCTCAAAATTCTTCAAATGAAAAATTGGTACCAGTTGTACCAGAATCCCTTAAGCAAGAAGTGTTAAAACAATTTCATGACAACCCGTCAGGTGGTCATTTTGGTAATAAGAAAACAAAATACGCAATAAAACAAAGGTTCTTTTGGGAGAACATGAACACGGAAATCACAGAATACGTGAGAACTTGCGAAACGTGTCAAAAACAAAAATCCGAGAACTTGAAAGTTAAAGGTCTTATGGGCTACGTACCCATAGCTTCCGCAGTTTTCGAAACATTGTACGCAGATTTTATTGGTCCTCTACCGAGTTCGTCTAGAAGAAACAAATATATTTTCGTTTTGGTCGATCAACTCAGTGGTTGGGTCGAGATTAAACCCATGACTTGTGCAACTAGTCAAAAGGTCATCGACTTCCTTGAGGAAACCTTTTGCAGATTCGGTGCTCCCAAGGTTCTGTTAACGGACAATGCTTCGTACTTTGTAGGTCGCAAGATCAGACACTTTCTAAAAATGTGGGGTGTCAATCAAAAAATATCCAGTGCATATCACCCACAAATAAACCGTAGTGAAAGACCAAATAAGGACTTAGTCCGCATGATCGCTTCTTACGTCTCAGAGAGACACAATGATTGGGATAAATTCCTGCAGCACTTTGCATTAGCGCTGAGAACACATGTTAGCGAGACAATGAAGGTTCCACCGTCAATCCTCAACTTAGGTAGAAACATCATGTTACCTCTCGATAGAGTTTTGCAAAGTAGTCCAAGGAACTACCAGTCTCAAGCACAACAGCTAGCTACTAACCTCCCACAATCTCTGAAACAAATAATTGAATTTGTTCGTGAGAACATTCAGCAGTCGCACGATCGTAACAAAAAGTACTACGATGCTAAACATCGACCCTTTGAGTTTCAACTTGGTGAATCCGTTTGGGTTCGAAACAGACAGCTATCAGATGCGTCTGCGCACGTATCCAAGAAATTACTTCCAAAATGGATCGGTCCTTGCAAAATCGTACGCAAGCACGATTTGACGTATGTTCTTGATATGCCGAGCGAATCTTTGTGCCCAAAAAGACACATTTCTGATTTAAAACCGTATTACAAAAGAACCACGCAGCGAGAAACTCCAATAACTGTTCGTAAAGTGATACTAGAAGAACAACCCTCTATTCCTCCTGGAGCACAGCTCAGACCAAGAAAGCCAGTTGATTATAGAAATTTAGCAGGCTTGAAATAATCTTTCTCTCTTTCACATTGTGGTAATCTCTTTTTTTCCCCCGCCAGTCATACAAAAGTAGTTTCCACACTAATCTTTTGTTCTCATTTACAGAATGGAACATTATCTTCGTTTCGTAGTCGAACTGCACGGCATTGGTTGCAAATATGCCGAATTCAACACCGCTACGCGCAAGTACAGAGCTCGCCTAAATCAAATGACTGATTTAGACGTACCAAGTCACCCCGAACCTGAGAAAGCTAGGAGCATTAAGATTACTGACTCAATGTTAATTCTTAACCACTTTCCATTAGTTGATTCGATTAAGTCACGAGCTTATCATTACATAGATAACATAGACAGTCTCAGAGTAATGTGTCAGGAAATTCAGGAAACAAACCTCATTGCATTTGATATCGAAGGCGACGATTTTACGTCTTTTCTTGGGTTAACGTGTTTGTTGCAAATTTCCACCATCCAAAAAGATTATATAGTCGACACGATCTTGCTATATGACAAAATCGAAACTTGGCTTTCACCCATTTTTGAGAGCACAGAAATCTTGAAGTTAGTTTTCGGTATAGCGGACATTCGTCTATTATGGAGGGATTTTCACGTCCACTTCAATAATGTTATCGATGTTCAGCACGTATATGATACCTACTTTGGTAACCAACAACAAACGTCTCTTGAGAAAATTTCCATCGACATTTGTAAAAATTTCCTCAGCAACAAAAAGTACCAACTTTATCCTTGGAGAATGCGACCATTACCACATGATGCATTAGAATACGCTAGGCTTGATTCTTTCATGCTGTTGAGAATCTGGGAAGAATTTAAAAAGGTTCCAGAAATTAGTACTTTTCTTTCTCAAGACTACCAAATGACTCATAACATAGATCTTGTTTTAACTCCGTACTCATTTCCAAAACGCGTTGCTCCAACAACATATTTTGCCAAGTGTAAATCGCACGTAGTTAACGATTCTAGCCTCCATTCTCTTTTTGACTTCCAAAAACATTACGTCATATTCAGACACCTATGTGATTTCGCTTACCAACGCGCACGAACAAAAGATATGCCATTTAAAAAGGTTTTCACACCTTTGGAATTGGTTAAATTGTGTACTTTACAGCCTAGAAATACCATAGAATTATTTGCGATGATCCCCAAAACAAAACACTGGGATGATAGGAAAAAGGCTAGTCATACAGTTCTAAAAATCATAAGAGATTATAAAAATTCATCCACATTGCTTCCTCCACCAAAACAAAATACAAGCGTATTTCTTCGCTTAGGTGGCTTTGTTTCTGATACAAATAATGAGCCAGATTCATGCTCAGGAAGAGAAGTTGTCATTTATGTTGATGGCGAAAAACGCACTTTTGAAGGATCTCTCTTACACGAACCTTCATCTCAAAACGTTAATGATAATGTTAATCTTGGTTCTAGAAGTGTTACAATGTCCATTGAAAATTCTACAGAAAATGCTCATAATATTCACCAAGAAAATCATGATAATAATGATAACGATGTGCTAGAAATTCATGTAGTCGATGACATGATATTAGACCCGCCAGAAGATTTGGAAGAGTATGACTTTACACAGTCAAATCCTCAGCAAATTCCAGTAGTCGATTCCACCAAAGGCGTCAGGTCGCGATTTGAGCATATTTTAAATGAGGAAGATATCACCGACGCAGAATTATTAGATAACGAAACATGGTTAGAAATTACACGCACATTCAACCTCAAATATAAAGTTTCTCGTCTCCGCAGGCGTCGTAAACGCTTACAGCAAGATGCACGTAAAGCTGCAGATCCTAATTTCGTTCCTTATCACACCAAAAATAAAAATAAAAAGCGTCGGGAACGTTTGCGAATTTTGAAGCGTAGCTTAAAACAACAACAATAAAAATTCTTTTTTTTGCAAGGGGGGAAGGGATATAATATGTTTCGGTAAATTAATTTGCTTAAAAATGATATAATTTGATAATAATATTATGATGATGAATGATTTTTACATATAAAATAATTATTATATGTATGTTGATAATGAATATTTATATTTATACTATTATTATTTGCTATTTGTCATGATCAATTATTTATTATGTCATGATGTATGTTGATTCTATTGATATTATTATATTATTATTTTGAAGTCAATTTATGCTTATAAATATTATGGTTATTGTTGCAATTGTCATGATAAACAAAAGAAAAAGATGATAAATTGCGCTATAGTTAAGATGATAATAATTCTGTAGGTTAAGATTGCTCATTGTGCATAATGCACTTATTTTCCTATAAAAAGTATGTATATAAAAATGTCATGATGATGTGATGTGAATATTGAAATGAAAATTATAAAAATGCTTAAAATGAAAAGAAAATATAAAAATATAGGTATATAATGTCAATTGATATTGTATGATAAAAAAATGAAATGAAATTGCTTAAAAATATGAATGGAAATTATATATGTATACCTATATAATGTGTCATGTCAAACGTTCCTATAACTATTATTATATCAATGTAATTGGATATTTATATATATATATATGTCGATGAGAATGATGATGGTTGTGTGCACTTTCTCCTTTCTCCTTACAGGAAGTTTCGGCCGTTGGGGAAAGTGGAAAGGGAAGGTAATACATTGAGACATCAGTCGCATGTCTCCCTGATTACCTTACCTTTCCTGTTTAAAAGTAGTAGATTCTTTTATGTACTTTTGCATGCAATGTAAAAGTACATATAACAAAATAAAATACACTTTAGTTCACTCTCGGAATCTGTTCAAGCAGCATCGTCTTATTCTCTGGTGCGTGGTCACCATCATCATTACATATAATATTCCGTTAGCGCATATTAAAAGTATATAGCGTGGCTGAGCCGCCATCTTGAATAGTTAGGGAATTGGGACTGAGGCGTTACAATACACATGCCAAAGAATAATGTTTGGAGGAAAATGAAAAAAATTACTTGGAAACGATATAGATTAGATGTATAAATCAATACGTTCATGTTAAATGGTTTATTTGATATCATAACTGAATTACAATGAAAGCATGCGACTCATAAAGTGATAGCCAAAAGAGTACTTCAGAATATTAGAATGGCGTCCGAAATTCGATTAACCAGATTCCTCCCCACGTCAATATTAAATTGATTATCAATCACTAAGAAAGTTTTATAGTGCACCCTGATGGGTTGCAATGCTCTCGCTTGCAACTTGTTAATCAACGCCAATCTTCTTCCCGACACAGACAATGTTTTGGCGAAGCGCATATTTGCGGCATGTTGTAGGTCTCTCGTTACTCCAACACACCGTTCCGAGGATTTTGAGAGGAGGTGCAAGTAGAGCACGAAAACGACACAAATTATCAGCCAAAGTGAAAGTGACACGAAATAAATGTACATTGGGATAATGGTGAATGTTTTTAGTACAACCCAGCTTCCAAGCACAATGCCCCAAAACAAGGCAGAGACCAGCACAAATAGCATTAGTTCAAACACCGCGCGAATAAATATATAGATGACACAAAAGGATCGGTAGTTTCGCATGCATTTATGTACCGGCTTCCCGGCTGCTATATCTGATATTTGCTGCATCATGCTTTTATTGACCTTATCAATGAGAAGCAATGCCACCATAAATCCCATCGCTATAAATCTGGCAATGTCAAACGCAGCAAACGTTGTGATAGCCCGAATAATGAAGCAGATAATTTTTGTGATGGAAATGGGATAAGGAAACACGTCTTCAAGTATGTAATAATAAGGATCAAAGTGAAAGTAGAGTGAAGAAAAGAAGGTGACAAATGGCATGACTGGATTGACAATACTGAACGCTAGAAGGATAATTTCCATTGAATTGAATCGATCCGTCGTGACAGTAACTATTCCTGAAATATACAGTGCACATTTTGTAAAATCATGGAATAGAATTTGCATAAATCAAAGAGCAATAGTTAATGGAATTTGTCACCTCTGATTATCCTCCAATGAAAAACAAGTATCGCGTTTAGCCCCATCAGCAAGTCCTTTTTCCTCAACGTCACAGTTACCATAAACATCGCCACTGAAGTAACCGTAAACGATCCGATATGTAGTGCCAGGATGCCAACATTGTAGTTCTCTCTAGACTGGATGACTAGATGCGTGAAAGAAACGTAGAAGCTTCCGATGGAGACCAAACCAATTAGGATCATGGAGAAATAGAAGTATGCGTAAGTATATGATGATTTTGCAAATTCCAATTTTGTGTAGTCCTTGTTCCAAAGTACGATGAGTGGAGGTAAGTAGGAAAATCCACGCTTTGTTAACACAAACGCTCGTCTTTGATTTGATGTCAACATTTTCCTTAAATTTGCTGAATGATGCAGTAGTAGTTAAAGATTTTTATCGATCAATTAGTGTTGATGAATATTGTAGTACTTTGGATTGCTATTATTTCTTTCAAAAAATCAACTAATATTCGCATAAATCACTTGATTCATTATTCAGCAGTACTCCGCTTTGTATGGGTACTAGCAAGTTATTGTGGACGGGTGATGAATTTACTAGTAATTGTTCTGATTCAGAAAAGAGAACGTCGACACGAAATAACCCTAGAACTAACAGTCAGTGGCTTGATGACAAATGAAAGCCAATTTTTTCTGCACTTGAGGTGTGCTTCATAATAGTGTTCTGCAATCGTGCTTTCCTAGCATAGCAGAATTAAAAATAAATTCCGAAAAGTAATAATGCAGCAGTGGATATGTATTTTCTTATTTATATAAAACTCCGGGAAAATTTCAGCGGCGTCATGATGCCCGAGAATTTTAGGATAATGCACAATAAGATAACATTACTTTGACAGGATTACTGAAGCCAAATCTAAAACTCCATAAAAAAGGAAAAATAAAATATTTTATTAACTGTCATGATTTTATACGAGCTATTTTGAATTTCTTGGTTCCGCATAAAGGATCGATTAATATCAAGAGTGGTAAATTCCATTACAAAACTGCAGGTTATGTTGTGTGGTAATGTATGTTGGATTTTCCATCATGTTAGTTTCGACATGAAAAATTATTATTCCACTTTTTCTGCTACCAACATAACATCGTTGATGTAGTAAAACAAAGCTCGTACCGTGTCTATTTGGGAATGCATAACTTATGCGGCATATGTAACTTCTTTCTTTGACCCTGACGTCGTTAGCACAATTTTTTATTTCAAGTGAAAATTCTTTGAGTGGCGCTGCTAAATCTTACTGGTCCAAATTTACGAAAAACTGTGTTTCTTGTTTGTATCTGTATTGTCCTTTCCACACACAAACGGATAATGTCAAATGCTTTCATATTCAAAAACTATCATGTCGCACTGGGTGATTTAACTTTGAGTCCGTCAACAGGTAGTATGAATGGTACTGTATACTATCTTTCGCAATTCAGGTCATCTTGTTTGTAATCTGTTTTGCATTACGCTATGTTACCATCATCAGGCGACATAAAATACAATAGTATCGATTCTATAAATATGTATTGGATGATTTGATGTAATATGCACGTGCGGGTTGGACGAAACGGATGCTGCGAGGTAAAATGTTATTGCATTTTTTTAATATGGCTTTGTTCAACAATTACCAACATTTTGCCAAATTTCCATGATAATCCAGTTAATAGGAAAGAATAACTTGCAGTTGTATAATACATGGTATGTTATGCACCGTACATAGCAAACGGTTCTGAAAACACCCATTGTGGTGCAACATTGGCAATAAAACATGCTTCAACAAATTCGTTCCACTGGCTGTAAAATACGAAGTGTATATTCAAGAGTTGAAGTAATTCACGCCATATGTCCGCATTTCAAACTATGGAACAGAATAGTGTTATGTAATGAATGACAAATGACAAAATTTATCATGATTTAATCATGTTCAATTTTACTGTATAATTTATTTCCACTATCAGGATGTTTAGCAATATTAATGAAATAAATTAGTTTACTTTTTACCCGGCCAGCTACACCAGCTACAATTCACAATGTCACCATAAGTCACTGAGCTTGATTTGGACATTGGTAGACATGTGAAAAAATTCCGAAATCATTCAATGCAGCAAAGTTGGGTTGTAATTATTGACGATATTGACTCGTAGGAGGAATAATGTCATTGAGTAAGTTTTAATGTTTCGGAACGTACATGTGATTTGTTTGGGAAATGATGATGATCTCCAGGATTTCTTCGGCCATTGCCATAACAGCTGCTTTCGTGGGAACGAGCCTGTCAGGTAAAGTATGATCTGCCTTTTATTACATTTTGTATGTGTATTCACCCTTTTCCCGTTTAACTTCCATAAATGTTTAGCAGTACCACAGACAAGAGTGAGCTCCCTCGAAATCGGGGACTATTATTATTTTGGGGAAACCAAGAATTTGGTAAGTAGACGTACACAGATAACCAAGCATTTTAATTATAACGGGGAATAGGGACATTGCTAACCGCCTAATTATATCGGAATTTAGCGATCACGTGATGACGCGCTGGCCTATTGTCTTGACCAAGGTGGCGAGTTGGCAAAAATTTGGAATAAAGATATATTCATTAGGATACGTAACTACGCTAAAACTCGTGGAGGTAATAGCTAATATATCTAGCTTACAATTCCATATTTTAAATATATTTGTAAAATTAACTTGCGCTTCCGATACAACACCATAGCATACTGGATTGACGGGATGGACAGACGCAATGAGGATCGATTTGAATTTAAACGCATCTGTCGACACAACGGCGAATTCCTGGACTTGTTCGAAATACCCAAAGAAAATCTGGATTTCACTCATGTTGTATGCCTATCGTATGTCAGAGGGAGCAATGTGAAAAATACTAAGATTGAGGTGGCCCCGTGCAACGAGAAACGTTTTGTAATCTGTCAGTCTCCGATAACCGGATGCCCGGCAGCATTTGCTGGCAACATCACCAACCCGATTTCTGTCGCGTAGCGGATATCTGTCCGCAACATACTTTCTTTTTAAATTATTTTGCATATCAGTATCCCACGCATTGGTAGGCATATGTGATTATCGTGGTTAGGATTCAATATACGTTCCCAACTGAAAACTGTAGTTTCATTTTTGTATATTACTTTACAGTCAAACCATTTTATGTCATAACAATAGGCAATAAATATGTAACAATTGGATTTTATTTCTTGGAAGTTATTTGCCAAACACAAATTATGCATACTTGCATTCTACATGAGCATATAAAAGGAGTCATCACTGAGGCTGCGTCAGTACAGACTGAGTTCTTATTGCTCAAACTTGGGCTGCTTGGGCTTGCTTCATAGGCCAAAGCCGATATTCAGAGAGTATAATAGACGAGCCAGTATTTAAATTTTTTTAATTTTAGCGTTGCATAATATTTCATCATCCCCAACATGTAACATGTATATTCAAACAACAACAAGAAACGCAAAGTGAAGGTCACACGAACTCGACGCATAATATAGCCGTGCTGACGAAATTCAAAATACTTTTGTATATTAGTTGAGTGAATCTTGCTAGAGGGCACGGAATGAACGTTATTAACAGCAGTATTAGCAATACACTGGAAAGTTTATTGTTTTAAATCAACCTTAATTAATTATATCTACAATATATTTATTATATTAGAAAGGCCAGCCAGCTACGCTTGGCTCTTAACATATACATACACTTGAGTACTTTTGAAGGAATACATCTATAGTGTTCATCTTGTGTTTGTATTTAGCTTATACAATGTATCTGCAGTCTAATCAAGGCAAATCCTTGGTTTAACTGTGCGAATTAATGGTTTTGCATTTTTGTTGTAGATAAGATATTGTGTCCTATGTTTCAGTACTGAGCGTCAGCCCGATCGAACTGAAGCTAGGCTATAAAATCCCAACCGAACATATGTTCGATTTAGTCCGACGGAACCTCGGGTATGACATCCTTAAAACTCATGATGGTGCGGTCGTACGCTCAGGCAACAACGGCTTATAATATATACGATTTATTATGATATCAACATATAAATGAAAAAAAAACAATACAGGAGACGTCTTCTTTGACAGACTCGTTTCATCAATTTAGCAATTAGTTAATTATATATGTCATCTGGGACAACCACATTAACCGGGCCCTTATAAATGGTAAGAATTGAATGCCCGGTCACCATTACACTAAAAACGGATGAAGTAATGAAAACAGTAATAACATACGATTTGTAGGAATATATTTCTCCAGAATCGTGCGCTATTATTTTTATTAAAACTTTATCCGTTTTTGAGTTTATAGATGGCGGGACTTTCATTTTTTTCCATCTGAAAAGGCCGGGGTAACCAATAATTGCATATATGCGATATTTTATTGATACTCGAGTTTATCGCTCCTGGAGAAGTCCTCCCATTAGTCTCAACCAAACAATGGAAACTTCCATCATCCACCTCAATTTTAGTGGACGATAGAAGAAGCGGAAGAAAGTGGACGGAAGTCAATACTCTATGACTATGAGGCTGCGCTTATATTTGAAACATGCTAAAGGCAAACGAAATGACAGGGCGAAAACGCTGCACATATAAAAATTGATTTTGTTAAGTGAATCTTGATCAGTTACAAGTACCCAATTCAATTGTAGCTTCTATATTTTTAACAAAACCCTACTCCAGATGAAATTAACCATGAGTACTCCAAAACTACAATTATCCAAAATTGTCACGTAAACTGACTGTAAAATTGACTGTCGGATGAATACCTGATAATATAATGTGCAATAAGCGCGATAATTTTACAGTTTTCATTAAATTGGATGAGTTGGATGCCTCGAGCAGTCTTGCTCTGGCTCATTCGACCTATTTTAGCTTTCGTCCACTTTCTTCCACTTTCGTCCAGTGAAAAATTCTGGAAGAATCCACTTTCTTCCACTGGAAGAAACATTTCCTCCGATTGACGGTCATTCTTTGGTCTCAACATCACAGAACGAAGACATTTGAGTATCATACATCCCCATAAATCCAAAAAATGTACACATGTGTACGTTACTGGTGTCGCTGTCATTCACAATTGGTACACCAACTAGTACCTCCAACAATAAACACTGTCAGTATTTTGTTTGCTGGCTCTACCGAGTGTGCAAGTGTGTTGGCTGCCGACTTTTGGAATCTTAGGAAATAAAAGCATGTGATCATCGCCACAGCTTGGAAAATTATGTAAACCTTCCAGGATACGTGGACGGTCATAACACATTCTATCGTGAGGATATTACATGCAACGATAATGAAGATTATAACACACAACGAAAGATACAAAAAAGGTCACGAAAGTAGTTGCACTGATGTGAAACTCGTAATGCTGCTAGCCATGTGTATGAAATGTGGGGCATGTCAAGTGATTTCTGAAATAACATTGCATAGCTTGAAATTAGTTGAAGGAAAATGCTGCTGTAGCTGCATCCGTTAAGGAAACAAAATGAAGAACACGATTTTAAATCTACACATTTTTTGCTGATTGATTGAATATCAGTGTCACTTGAAGAAACACGTATATGCTGAGCTGCGGTATCGATGCCTGGAAATGTGCGGACAAGTCTAGTAATCTTGTCAGAATATGTATTATTTACATTCCAAGCAGCACCATGTTAACCACTTGGTCTATAGAAAACTGAAACAGGACAAGCTGCGATGCGTCATCAAAGAAGTTGGTATCGAGAAAGTAGATTTTCTGCTTCGGGAAAGATTTAAAGCTTTTGGACATCACCTTTCTCACTTTTCCATTACCAACGAATGTACTACTTCTCTGAATTGACAATCCATTTTCAATTATACCATCATTACATGCAAACATTTTACGCGCAAACTTGAAGCAAATGATGTTCATGGCTTGCCCAAGAAACATGCAGTTCAGAGAGATATTAGTAGCATTGGTACATCCCAATTTCTACCCTGACTCATGAGTACATAGGCCCCCATGCAAAATTGCAAGGGTGAACAAATCACGAATCCGAGAACTATGGTCTTTTTCATCAGATCGTTGTAGAGTCCTGTGAGTATTCGGAATTGACGAAATAGCAGGATGGAATTCTCCACATCGGCCATTGTTTCCAGTGAAAGTAGCTTTCTGCTCAAACGTATATGAGAAAGGACATGAAATAGTATAAAACAAGTATAGGAACATTTACTTGTAATATGTTACCTCTCAATTAAATTTCCAATTGTGTACAAACAGAAAATTCCAATAAGCAACAGAAACATCATCGGCCCTTCTCCGAAGGTTGCAGCAATTCTCCATGAATGATATGAAAACAGCCCCGCCACCACCCTTGACATTATATTCATCCAGCCAGATGTCGAGCTCCTGATATTCTCCGACTCATTTCTGGGATACTGAGCAAGCCATGTAGGTAGAATGCTCCAAGGAGCCGTAGGCAAGACAACTGCACTAGATCCCAAACCAACGCATATTGAGCAAAAGCTGAATCGAAGCAACTTTATACAAAAGTTTGCATATAGAACGTCAAAGTTGTTCTTCCGGCTCCAGTATGCTTTCTCCTCCGGTGAGCTACGGTTGACCGCTCGATCCTCAAACGAAATGAATTCGTTGAACATGTACACAAATTCAGGCAGCCGACGAGCCATTGTGACGTTGGTGAGCAGAACCAGTCCGAAGATGTAGAGTGTGGCTGAGTTGATGGTCTGATTAATCAAGCCAGGGGATTCAAACAGCAGTCGATACAAAAGTGACAATAGTACCAGTGAGAAATTGAGCACATGTATCTTCCAATGTAGCGTTTTGAACATTCTGTTCTCAGAAAATGACCAGACCCCCTTCGAGAAATGAAACTCCATTGGAAATTGCATGCCAAAGAAATTTTGTCGTCGTATCCATCGGAAGGATTGCAGCACATCATTTGCTAAATCCGTTATAATCAGCATGTTGATATATATTGAGTTTGAGCCTTGTACGCGGCGTTTCAGCTGGAAAGTTAATTGCTCGGTTCACTGTTGAAACTAAAATGAAGTTTCGCTGCAGATTTATAGCTGCAGTCGAATTCTATAGGACAAGTCCCGGCTCAGAGTTCACACCGTGCCAGTTGCTATGTGAGTGCTCGGTCGACGACTTGCGATTCCGTAAATCCACTTTGGTAGTTAGCAGCCTAAAAATATTGATTCAGATAGTAGGACATTTCAAAACGGTATTCGCCAGTACCCAAGAAAGCATATCTAAATTATCAAGTACCTGACATACATAGACGTTTGCGTAAGTCAGTTAGGGCATGTTTTCCTTTGATATAATGGTAGAGTACAATATAGTTGTTTATTCACGTACGCGTGTATAGTCTGGAAAGGTGTGAATCGTGTTTCGTCATTAAATCTACCGGAGGGGGAAATTATTCAAAACACATTTCCCAGAATATGGCCAGCAAAGGGCGTATCTGTAATTATCCTGTCAGTGTACCATTCAATTTTTTCTTTTAACTATTTTACGGCCCTCAGCAGAAACGATAATTCATCTTGATGGCTCATATCACAATTTCTGATGAATTTTAAATACCTTACCATATAATGGATTATGCTGGGAAGGAGGTTTTTTCGGCCTGTTGTAATTTACTTTAGAAATTTATATGATGAGATGACATTAGCCATTTTTTGGCCCGTCCAAAATTTGGCTTGCGAAGTATCAAATTACTACCATTAAGTCCGTTTGGCATAAATGATGTAAAACCAACACCAAACCATTTCGGAGAAAACACGAAAACGTTCCAATAAAAATTTGTTGAATGACATAATGTGTCTAAAATGAATTGCAATGGAAATAATGTATATGCATCAGTTCTCACAGCTTGACACTTTTGAGTAGACCAGAGAGAGAAATGTTTGGAATTTATTTCATACCATGAGCAGGATGATACCGGAAGGAATTGACTGGTTAGTAGTCCACATGTGAAATTATTTTCACTAAAATAAGGGAAAAACTAAATGTTGAAAATGTATAATATTTTTTTTCCTAAAGGGAAGTGGTGACTACAAAAATTCATAAAAATTTTGTTTTATGTTTCTCGACAAGGAAATGCTATAACAAATTTTATGGAAATGCTATAAGAAGTAATGGTTTTTAATTGATCGCAAATTTTGTAATCCAATACGGCATGCAATTTGTATTGAAACGCCGATTTTATGTTATGGTACAAAAACTTTAGATACACTTGCTGTGTTGCTAACATAACTATGCATTAAGGAACACATTCTGGAAAATCCGATCATACCTTACACAAAATATTTGTACAGTCATACCAACAAATGCTGCTGTCATTTAAAAAAATATAATTTATTTTTATTTACGAACTGACCACACAATGAACAATGAACTCGTTCCAAACAGAAATTATGTCATTGTTTTTGTTTTATATGGCTCTTGGCCACATCTATTTGTATCGTCTGCAATCGTGCCAAGCTATATAAATATAGTTTACTGGATGCAACCCAAAGCTTTACTAAACCGAAATCCATTGACAAAATATAGCATAAGTGTCAACTTTTCCAAGCAGCTTTCGGATCTAGTTGGCTGAAACTTTATCGAGTGCCATGGTCATTTACAACGGCCAAGTAGCATCCATAAGTTCAAAAATGTCGTATCGTAGAGAATACTCACGACAAAACTCTAGTCGCATATGTATGCTGTAATGTATAAATGACGTCATTGACATATTAACCCAGAACTCGTTTAATTTTTAAATTTTTACTTTTTTATTGAAGGTTTGCCTCCCTGAACCATCCACCCTTTCTAGATGCATAATCTCGTTATTACTTGTATGTGTTATTCACAGGTAAGAATCAAATGGTATTCATGGCTTGTTCAAGAGGCATACAAATCTGGGAAATAAGCAGCATGCGGACGCGTATCAGAAATTATTTTTTTAATATTAACAGAAGCAAATCGTGCTTGCTAATAAAAGCGACTGGTTATTACGAGCGTTTTAGTAAACATTATTGATTTATATCAAATATGGAAAATTCCATTCCAACAGAAATAATGTTGTTATATTGATTGGTGTTTAATACTTTTCACCATATGATTTCCAATTAATAATATATTACACGAATTTATTTTCTCTTTTCAAAATAGTTATAAAGTTCCTTTTTGAATCGAAACGATATTTAAAACTTTTAATCTGGCTGTCGCAATCTCGCAATTCAGATTTTATTTATTTTGAAGTGATCAAATTTCCAAATGAGTTGATAATATTGGTAATAGAAATCTCCGCAAATCTGTGTTGCATCTGAATAACACTTTTTCAATAGAAGTGGAAAGTTATAATCCTTTATGTATTACATCAAAAAGAGAAACCGAAGTGGAGAGTTGGCAATAGATTGGAATATACCATTAGGATGCAAAATTACGCTAAACACATGCTTGCAAGCCTCTGTGACCGTAATTTCCGATCTCCTTATTTTCTGAGCAATAAATATACAAAATGTGCATTCAGTTGTTATTTCGTTTTTACACCACAGCGTTCCGGATTCTCGGAATGGATAGGTGGAATGAATATTGATTTCAACGCATCAGTCGAAACAATGGCAGATTTTTAGATCTTTTCGCAGTACCCAATGAAAACATGGATTTTCCACACGTTGTATGCTTGCCATTTGTCACATGGTGCATTCTAGAGAAAAACATGATTGAAGTGGTGCTGTGCAACTTCAAATGATTGGTAATTTGCTAGCCTCCGAAAGCCGGATGTCCGGCGGCATTTATTCGCACTGGCACCAGTCCACGTTCTGCTATGTAGCGGATGTAGACACATTATGTTTTATATTTAAATGTTCTGGAATGAGTACGCACTCATGGGTAATTATGTGTGATTATGGTGATTAGCAGTAGACAAGCATTACGGAATGAATAATGCAACTTCCGTTTGACTATATTAGCATGCAGTTTAAAGATTGTATGACACGACAATGGGCAATAAATCTGTACTAATTGGTTTATTTTATTTCTGCGAAGCTACTGGCTTAATGCCAAATTTGGTCACCGGCGTTCAGCATGAACATATAAAAGGAACCCGCGCTACTACATATCATAACAATGTAGTGGAAACGTTACTACACATAGTTGGGGATTTATATTTTCGAAGGCCTAAGACGACATTCAGTAATCAAAAGAAAATATGCGGTATTTCCAAATGCTTTCAATTTAACATTTACAAAATATTCTGTAAGCCAATCCGCGTAAAATATATATTGAAGTACTACCACAGAAGCGAAAAAATCATAAATATTAACATAATTTACGAAACTGTGTTTACAAGCATAAAGTAGTTTATAGAACAATTGTAACTATTTATCTAACTATTGCAACTTGTAAAGTATCGTCATTTAAATTTGTGGCGGCAGCTAACACTTTCATTTGATCTTCTCGCACGAACGCCAAAAGCACCGGAATGTCACTGGCGACATATGTTCTCAATAAGTGGTCAAGGGCAATGCATAGTAAAAAATACAGTGGGACAAATGCCAGTTTCCATTCAAATGACATTTAGGCGCTAACTTCAATTCATATTTGGTTTCTATTAGTTTTTGTTGTCATATGCATCTTGAGTAACATCAGATCCCTTAAATTTACTGCCAGTAATTATATAAAGAAGTTAAGAAATATTATGACTGCAAAGCTCAATAATTGTAAATGGAACCCCAATGATTGAGATGAATGAGGAGTGTAATGAGAATAATAGTAATGGTAGTTTCCCGGATTTTCCATTTTGGAAATTTTGCGTGAAATCATAACAAAAATTGTTGTAGTCATCGCCAAGAAGCTAATTTTATTTTTATTCAATTATGCTTTTATATTCCCTGGTCTCCATGCATGCTGATAAAACATTTACATGCTAATACCTACTCAATAAACAATAAACTAAGCCTGAATGACGATTACGTTCTTTTGTTTGTTTACTGGGCTATGTGCCAAACATACTTCCTTGTTATCTAATTGTTTGTGCGGAGGTATATAAGCAGCCTTTAGTCAATACCATTCACTGCTCCTATGAATCAAATAACAGTTGCAGTAATAGTGAAATGAATCACAATTTTCAATGTATTGTTTGTACAAATTGGGGCCGTGAATGAAAGTGGTTTACTAGTACAAGAAAGCAACCGAAACCTCAAAATTTCGTCATTCTAATGAAATTTCTTTAAAAATCTCAAGTACACTTAGCTGAGTTATCAATGTTGCTTTATGAACATATGCATCTAAGCATTTTTCTAACATTATTTCAGTACATTCACATCATTTATTTCGGAGCGGATGATAGAAATATTGTTGACAAATTGGAAATACTTACTTGGAATGTGTTTGTATGTCTTAATATTTGTGAGAGGGCAAAAACACCGTTGCTGACAAAAGGCTCCGTTGCCTATATCGTGTGTATTCAATAATTAAGTAGCTTAACATGTTTAGTTCCTGAATAGATCGGTCAAGATTTCATCCGATCTAGTAAATGACTCTTAAGTTTGGCAGTTGGATGATGACAGGCAGGCAATAAAACTTAAATGGACTGGAAGATTTCATTAGCAAATTTTGGCTTAATTCCGAAAACGTTCCTGTCTTTGCTACTGGTGCATATGAAAGAAAATAAAGGGTAACCAAATATTGCAGTTAATTGCTTATGTGGGGAACTTACTGAATCTGTGCATTTATTTGATGCTTTTACACAATCTATAATATGTATCAATCATATTACAAACTTCTTAAATGTATTATACGTTATTACTAAACACATTATAAATATTATCATTACAACAGTGACATTAGCAATATTAAAACAAGGCCATCTTTATATTCACGACCCTACAGTTTATCGTTGCTTGAGAAGCAAGAGCCCCTCCATTGTTCTCAACGTTGTAAAGTGAAGGAAAAGGAGTCTTATACCTCGCTTCAAATGTAAGAACTTTCCGCATGTGTACGTGACTGGTAGCGCAGCAGTCCACATTTTATACGCCACCTTATATTTCCATCGCTGAACACTATCACTATTCCCTTTGCTTCCATAAAAACATCTACGCCTCTGCCGTGCTATCAGTTCTTCCCCATCTGAATGGATGTTGGCTGCAGACTTGAGAAATGTTATTAAAAAGAAACATGTGATGAGCGCAACAGTTGGGAAAATTATATACACCTTCCACGACAAATGTTCACTCCTGAGACACTGAATCGTGAGAATATTACAGGCAACAAAAATAAAGACACCGACGCTGAGCAAAATCTGGAAAAAGTCACCGAAACATTCGTGTTGATGAGCTATTCGCAATGCTGAAAACCATCTGTATGATATGTATGGCGTCTCCAGAGATTCCCTGAAGATTCTAGTATAGCTTGAAATAAGTTGAATGCCAGTGTGCTGGAGCTCCATCCAGTAAAGAAATAATATGAAAAAGATTATTAAAAATCTGCAATTTTCTGCCGACCGAATAAATATCAGCGTAACTTGAAGGAAAACGCCACTGAATCTAAATGCTGAGCTGCAGTGCTCATGCCAGGATATATGCGGGCAAGTCCACTTCTCCAGTTGTTTTAATAGCTGCAACAGAACCCAACCCATATGATCACTGTTGCCTTTCTTGAGAAATGTTCTGGAAATTGTGATCACAAATGGTAGTATGACGAATATGATGAACAGCACATTTAATCCCATCCCTACTGCCGACCACCACGATTTGTTCAGTTGACGGAAACTAAGTGGATTATGTGAATATACTTCCTGATTTAAGTGTTTCATGCATCGGTACTTGTACACGAATGTGTCAAGGTTAGCCAATAATATCCACAAGAGGAGTAAACTGAGCAACGAAAAGGACTGCGTTGTGATTGCAGTGTAGGTTACCATGTTAGGGACGCGTGATGTGTCGGCCAGTATATAGAAGCATGCAAATGTGCTCATGAAACCAATTATTACAAAAAAGTTGAAGTAAAACCAGCGATATTTGTGAGAGAGTAATCCGTCCGTGTAAATTACAGTGCCATTAAATTCCACGGGGAAAGCCGGCAAAACTTTTTGAAGATGCCGATCAAGTCGCAACGATGTCTCGCAATAAAATTTCATTTTTGGGAGTGTATCCCTGCGTCCGTTTTGAAACGGTGTGGAATCCTGAACTTTCGGCATATTTACGCAACGTTTCCCTCCGGCACAAAGATGAAGTTTGTTGAAGCTGCTTTAGTAAATTTATAAAGTGTATTCACAATAAATGCGTACAAGGCTAAGTACTTTTTATGTCAAGTGATGTTCACATTCACACATCTATACGCAAAACTACCATGTTTCAATATTTATTATCGTCTCTCCGAACCAACATGTCGTAAAAAATCACACGCAGAATGTGAACTCAGCTCGAACAACGCCCATATAAAATCGATGACCGGAGAATTGAAAAAAAATTTATTTTAAAATTAAATTATACGGACTCACTATCCAAAATTTATCAGTTATCTTTTTAAGTAGTTTCGTATCGCAATTAAGGATTGCTATCTCTGGCTGGAAGAATACGAGTCGTCTTGTTTCCGCATTCACCTATTTTATTAAAGATACTTTCAACTTCGTGTTCTGCTTCTACTGCGCGGAACGAATACAGATTTTGAAGGTTACTGGATATACTATACGTGTGGCAACGATTATATCCGATTGCTTTGTGTCGAAGGAATCACCTTTTTTTAAAGCAGTGTAGTAAGCCTGGCGTTGAAGATATGTATGAATTCTTGATGATATCCCGTCCACGTTCAAGTAGTGGAAAGTTTTGCCTGATTCAAAAATCAATTTGCGGATGTAATGACTGTTATGGTTAATATTATCAGGATTACATATTGGTATTATGAGAACGACAAAGAATACTTTGGTATAACCATGTGTTTTTAATAATGTGGACGAGCATTATCTGAAAATAGAATCGGTTATCGATCATATTAATTATTGAAGACAAATTTAGGTACTGAATCACGTGAAGAACATTAAGAATATTAAAAAATACTGAGCAAAATCCAGAGACAAAATTGTGACAAGATTTCCCTTTTTCCTAAAAGGTTGGTGAAAGTAATGTACACGCCCAATTGAAATTTTACATTTTGTTCAGATAAAAAATATGCTTCACACACCATGCCTCTAATCACAGTAAATGTACAAAAAAATATTTTCATGACAGTAGTTTAAAGTTTGGAACCAGCCTGAGCTCCAAAATGCTGAAGACAATTTGGAAAATGTTCCCGATCAGAAATAAATTATACGTCATCCTAAAGTATAAAAGCATGTTGATCCACCCACATCCCAAAATACTTAAGCAGTTATATCCGGTTGGGAATATAGTTGGACAAAGTAGTGTATTCCGTCAATATTCGAAGAAAAAACTGGTACAAATAATTTTGTTGGTGGTCATTACAAAGTAAATTGAAAGCTGTTTGCATAATCGTAATCATTCAGTATTCTTAGGTGCATGTCATTGAAAAAACATATTACGTATGAGTTTTCATCGCTCATGTATGCGGAAAGCAAACCACTCAACTTGTTATGACATGATTGTAGTGATTTCCAACTATGAACACATGCTTGCGTAACGAAACGGAAATTTTGTAATGATTTTCAAACGCTGGTAGATATGCAGCCGCAAAATCCGAATCTTAGTAATGCTAACTAAAGGTCTACCGAGATGTATGTACATAAATATCATTGGGAATGCCCGTTTTATGAGGAATACGTTTTGAAACTCAGAACATTTCGCATCCAAATTACTAATTATTCTCAGTTAAGTACAATATATGAAACCCTTCCATTTGAACTCAACTGGCATTGCCTCATAAAATGTGTGAACAAAGTTCGAATCCGGAGCAATGTATGATGTTCAAGAGCAGTATCCTCAACCTTTAATCTGGGACCATCCATCAACTCACATCGCACCTGCTGCACATATCAGGTCCGGGTCAGAACCACGAATACAAAACTTTAAAAATGCGTACAACATTAATACAGATCGGACTTAGCTATGCCGTTCAATGTTATAATGTTCTCCACTATTGAGTATGTAATATTCATGTCATTCTTTTGCAACTATATTTAAGTTAATGTTCAATACACATATCTTGCATGTGTGTTGAATGTAATGTCATGGTAATTTTATCCAAGCTTATCATTCCAATCACAAATCAGTCTACCACACAATACCCTTCAGTCTACTCCGCATGCATCCTGTTGCGGTTAAAGGACAGTAAAGTTTGTATCAAAATTTATCATTTTATCAGACAGCATACACGTAACAAAAACAAGTCTCTCCCACAAACCATCACCACAAAAACCATAGCCGCAATTGTCCAGCTCTCATCAAGCTGAAATACTAATTTAATTTTTGCACTTGGCTCATACGTGCTGCTTAGATATCAGTGTAAAATGATTTTAAAGCCAATAATGTTCATTGTATGGCTAAGTAGACGTCCAGTATGATATGTCGGTGTATACAATTAACACCTGCTTATCAGCATAATTTTACGTTATCAGTTTTATTGGTTTGCCAATGATCTAGTTCATGGTCCATGGTCACCGTATCTCAAGTGATTAAAGTTTATGTGCACTCATATTAAATGGTCAGGCGGATTTCATCACAATTCATTTTTTAATGTGTAGCCGTTACAATCATTCTCGGAACTGTCCGCAGTGCAGTCGACATTAGTTTTAACCCTCCATATCCTAAACGTCTAGCGAAAGGCCACAATGGCTCCTTCAACTGAAAAAGTCAAAAATAGGTAATAAAAATATTTAATAATATTCACCAATTTGGTCATTTTTCTTTCTTTATTGTTGGAAGATTCCGTCATTTTAATTGTTTTATTTTTAATATCATAGCGAAAAGGGAGCCAAGAAAGTGCTCGGCGTGGAGTTCGCTCCCGTTCACCTACCATGGTCCCGGCGGTGGCAAACGTTTTGCATTAACACATGGTTTATCCTATTCTTCTTAGTTCCCATCTTCAGCTATCCATTTGTGATCTACATGATGTTCTACAGTGACTCCAAAATACTTGCCTGGTCGCTCCTTGTACCTTACCTGATCTACATTTGGTACTTTGACGTTCAAACCTGCAACAGGGGAGGCCGCAGTATTGCATGGGTTCGAAACTGGGCAATCTGGCGTGGCTACTGCGACTACTTTCCCGTCAAGCTCGTAAAAACTGTTGACCTTGATCCCAAAAAGAATTACCTCTTCGGCTCACATCCTCACGGTGTCCTCTGCAGCGGTGCATTTGGTTGTTTCGCCACAAACGCAAGAGATGTCGAGAAGGTATTCCCGGGACTGAAATTTCACGTGCTCACCTTGGAGCTGAACTTCATTTGGCCATTTGCACGTGATCTGTTCATGTCGCTGGGAATCTGTGCTGCATCCAGGAAAGGCATGAACAATCTGTTGAGTAAACCCGGAGGTGGAACTGCTGGTGTATTGATTCCTGGCGGAGCTCCAGAGAGTTTGGATAGTCATCCAGGCAGTTACGTGGTCCAGCTGAAGAATCGAAAGGGCTTCATCAAGGTCGCTATTCAGAATGGAGTAAGTCTAGTTCCTGTATTCACTTTTGGGGAGACGGAAATCTATGAGCAGTTACCTAATCCAAAGGGATCACTGAGGAGGACGATTCAGGATGCGATACAGAATAAGACGCAGATAGCTCCTGTCCAGTTTCAAGGACGTGGAATATTCCAGTATAGTTTTGGAATGCTGCCGTTCAGAAGGCCACTGACGGTGGTGGTTGGAGCGCCCATTGAGGTGGAGAAGACTGAGAAGCCGAGTAATGAGATGATTAATGAGGTACATCAAAGGTACGTGGATGCTGTGGTGGAGCTGTTTTATAAGCACAGGGAGGCGTATGCGTCGGATCCCAATCATATCATTACTATCGTGTGAAGAAATGAACGTAATTTTGTAAATAAAATTTGATATATTATTCGTAATGCTAGTCATGTACCTTGACTGACTAGAAAAAATATATTTTGACAAAAATTAATAAAAACTGTTTGTTTCATCGGATTACACAATAACTCCATGTATATACTGACATTGAAAATATTCATTTTGCGCTTATATAATATGTCATAATTTTAAATTTAAATTCACATTGGTTAGAATAGCATCACTTCTAGCAGCATTCCCAACAAACACGCCGTGCATTAAAACCAAATAGCCAATTTGTTGAAACTTAATTACTTGTATTCATGAAACTCCACTCTACTGATAACTGATAACGGCACTGCTCAAGTGCTTAATGTTAAAAGTCATTTTATGCAGGAATTATCGTATGTATGTACTTGTCTTTTTGGCTTGCTTGGAATGCTAATGTGGTCGTATTAAACATACGTATAAGGGCGTCCATGTAACACATCGCTGGTAACTGTTTTCCCATACAGACGACATGGAAGGTAGATGTGATTTCCACTTGGACACTTGTCATCACATTAAAATGTGTATGTGTAAAATCCTTACTGCTTGGTCCAAGTTCAAGGTCATTAATTAAATTGGGATAATATTGACGCAGAAATTGTACTTCCTCACAAAAACTTTTGTAAGATTTCGGTGCAAGGAAAATGCTTGCATTTTATTCACTTATTCAAATGTACATCGGTTTATTTGACGTGTTTAAATATGTGTCGTTAACAAAATTTAACATCAATAACTAGATATGATATAATTAAGAGTGCTTCACATTTTAGCCAGGAATGGGGCATGCGCTTCTAATGTCATCTAGGGCGACAAGGAATTAAGTGTTTAGTCAGTGCTGGCGAAATCATGCAAATCAATTACGTGGTGAAAAACTCTCTTAAATAGACTGAAGAGTTTTTGGCTACAAGCCAATTTATACATCACTATACAATTGATGTTGTTCATTGTTTTTTAAATATGGGTCAAAGTCATATAAACCAAAAATTATGAGTACCACCAACATTACAGCAACCAATAATGCTACAGCTGTTTATATATCGCGTAAAATATACCATGCCGCGACAATCGTCTCATTTCCCAACTGAAAAGTTTCAAATCCGACACCATTATCTTCTGCGTTGCTTTCAGTCGAAAAATGTCAGCTTTACGTGACTTTGAAGTTGTGGATGACCTGGAACAATCATTGACTTGAAGCTATATGGGCGGATCGTTTGCGAAACACTATACCTCTACTAAAGCAGCAGACAACTTACCGTTTGGGTAACATTAAAATCCATCACATTCAGTGGCATAACATTATCATAGTAATTGTCACTTCCAATGAAAATTTTCATAGGTTTTATAGATTTGATATAGCGACGAGAAATTCTATTCCGCATGATAAACATATTTTGCTTTCCTGCTTCAATGGAATTTGTGGAGTGCGAACAAACGCCACCCCGAATGTTACCATCCGATTCAAATGTAATTAGAATGCAGTCCCCAACAAAGCTGGCAAACATTATCGTCCCTGCCTGCCCAATACTATCTGCCAGGGCGATCACGGAATATAAGCTCGTAATGAAGAAGAATGACAGCGTTGTCGTTATGCATGCAGCCATGAAATCCTGGTGGATATTGTTGAAAACGGTCACGCTAACCTGAATCTCCCTCCACGTCCTCAGTACAGATTCCAGAGCAGATGCATTCTTGACTCTTTGCATTTGCAATGAAACCATTTCAAGATATTTTACAAAGCAGTAGCAAGTGAATGCCGAATAAAAAATAACTTCAAGGATAAAGTTGGCGTATGAGAACAGAAAAAACCAAGATGCCAAGGATGATGAGCAGATATGTAGAAGGGAATTTGCCAACGAAGCGACATTAGATGTTGAAGTTGTTGACGAACCGCATTGACTAAACAGCATGAATCCCAGGTTCATTGGCAAACGGGGTATCTGAAGGAACATGAGCCAGGTGGCGAAAACGGTGGCTGGCAGTGTAAGCATTGCGATCCACAGATAATATGGAGTTCTGAAGGACAACCCGTATTTGGATTCCGGGAGAATAAAAGCTTGCGCTTCATAGAAGTTTTGACTAAAGTTAGTGAATATGTCGAAAACTTAAAAATTAATTCATGCAATATTATATATAACTTACTATTATGTTGACGTTCGAAAGCCAGAAGTGAGTTGAATTGCCGTTTTATATCGTGTCGTTTTCTATGAAGCTCATACATGATCAAAACGTGAATAGTGAATGCATATTGGTATATAACCGCTTGCACGGTTTCCGACAAATTGAAACAGGATTTGTAGTAAATAAACTGTGCCCAGGTGAGTGCTAAGTATATTCCGAAAATTGTAAATTTTTGACGGAATCTCCTTTCAGTTTTGTTGCTCACATCAACACCGTGAAGGCTAGGTCCGGGCTCGTGCAGGACTGTTGTGAGCTTACCAAAAAATATGAATGTTTTCAAGACTAACGGCAGTAGATCTTCAGCTACCAACATTATCACTGAAATGGAATCGTGAGTTTTAATGTGTCCGTTTTTTACTGGTGCAGTGAATGTATCAGAGGGCGAGTAAATTTCAATGCGCATTGGCTTCACAAGATTAGCTGAAACTGGCGAACAACCGGGGCAATGTATTCAGCACGTCAGCAATGTATTCCTACTGGATCAGTATTTTCCGTCCAATCATTTATTCAGGATACAAGAACTAATCAAAGTTAGAGTTTTGGAATTTTGATTACTTAGAACTCTGAACAGTTATCTACACAAGCAGTCCATTTAATATGAATAC
>CM023202.3:35184940-35215468 GCA_004115045.4 Sinella curviseta | reverse complement strand
GATAAATTAACGCTTTATACTTTAACAGTAAATAATAAATACACTTTATAAGTATTAGATACTTGATTTGTTTCGAAGTATAGTACGTGTCAAATGTGTATATAGGTACATGTTGTTATTCTTAGTATCATGGTGCGATATAAGTTACTGCATTCCCATTCATCCTCCAGTGCTCCGCCATTTCCTGCGTCAGCTAAGGAAAAAAATCAAATTAAAAAACAAATAATAGCAACGTTAATATATTTTTTTGAATTCGTACGAAAAAATTACCTACCATAAATTTTCCCTGAAAGTGCAAATTTTTCAATTTGGACATCTTGAGAAACGCAAACTTGAAGACCAGGTCTGAAATCAGTGTTTTTATTTTGTCTGGATATTTGGAAATAGGGCAGTCAGCTTCCAAGGAAAGCGTATCCAGCTCTTCAAAATAGATATGAAAACAAAACCAGTTTTTTTCTAGATCTCATAGTTTACCCCTGAAATATTTTCTTCAGTCTACCTGTAAGCAGCCTTATGGATGGAAGATGATCGTTCAAGCTTTCCATATTGTCCCAAATTTCGGAATAACATTTTAGCGTCAAGGTCATATCCTCGGCAACGCCTATCAACAGTGAATCCCAGAATTCAGTGCCCATGTCCGGGTCGCATCCAACTACAATAATTTTTAACATTGTCAGCTGGCGCATTTCCTTGAAGATGAACCGAAGTGCACATGGCTCCTTTACGCAAGTTATCAAGGTCAACATGCTAATATTTGGGAAAGTGACGTGGATTCTAGTCACCGTGTCGAGGTCCATGGCAAGCACGTAATCGCTGTTTTCTCCGTATGCAACTGCGTCGCTAACCAGTCGCAATGTTACATCCTTAACCGTTGGGATGATCCCATTCCCAGTCCATTTCCTGAACATCAAATCAGTTTGGTGACATAAATGCAATGTTTCCAGTTTTGGAAAGGACGATTCAAAGGGGGACGCAATAGTTTCATCCAGCTCGCAATGTATTGAGAGCGTAGCAAATTTCTTCAACTTTTCCATTACAGGAAAGGTCATTGTGGTGAATAGTCGTTCCGGTCCGCGATACTCGGTTCCAGCAATAATAAGTGTACTCAGGCTTTTTCGAAAGTTTTTCATAACTTTATATAACAGTCCATCCGAATAAGGCCATTCGGGAACAAGCAACTCCAACCAAGCAAGATTTTGGAGCTTATTCCGTGTAAGGATTCCAAGGTCACCGCTTGTCATTTTGCACAGAATTGTAAGCCTTGTGAGTGTGCTGGGAAGAGGTAGGTAGTCAAAGCCGGATGGCATTAACAGGAAATTGTGGTTGAATGGAAACATTAGTTCTGTCAGATTTTCAGTGGCATTAAGTATGGAATGCATGAGATATGTGACGTTAGAACTATGGGTCAAAACTTGAGGTCCAAACATTTTAAAGTTTGTAAAGTGGACAACAAGTGATTTAAGCCATGGAAAGTACATTCCGAGCGGAAGTAAACTTATGAGTGATCCCCCATTCACTGGCACCAATAGTTCCAATTTTGATAGACCCACTCCACACCGTAACAAGCATTTTGATAAGCTTTTATGATTCTCGCTGCGAAAAAAGTCGTGATCGATTTTCAGACTGAATGACGGAATGCTGCCAGTTCTAACATAATTTGTGAATGAATTGATGAACTGGTCTAGTAACTTTCCTTGATTGTTGACATGACCTGTTCCGCTCGCTGAGTTTTCATTCATTAGATGAATCTTGAATAGTACCTCTGGAGTGTTTTGAATAAGTTTATTAACTGCGATGAGCCAGCCTTTCTGGACAAGGCGTACATTGCACACCGTGTCAATATCCAATGTGCCGTTGTTGTTGTGCATTGCATAATCCAGAATTTTTTCACATAGCTGAAATGAAAAGTAGAATCAATCTGGCATTAAATAATATATGCGCCCTGTAGTTTCTTTATTGTTCACATACCAACTCCAGGCTGAATACTTTGTAGACTGACGGCGGGACCGTTCTCCATTCATTGAATAACGTAAGACGGTTTACTGCAGTTTCCAAGTCCACACTTTTATCGATGGTTTCTTCGTGCATGTCTCCGAATGAAAATTAACCGGGATAATAATTTCTATAAGTAGTCTTTCAGATATAAATGATGTAACGACATATTTTATTGTATCTTTTATCGCTTGTTTAATGCATTGTGTTGGTGATTTTTCAGTGTAAAAATATCATGTGAGAATGTTTCCCTGAAGCCCACGAAGTGGGTGACAGTGTATATTATTTTACATCAACACTAACAAAAACTGCTTGAAAATAAAACACAATTACTCCGTTGGACGGGATGCGCATTTGAAGATGTTTATGGAATTTAATTACATCGCAGATTGAGGTACACAATATGAGTGTAAACGGCCATATGTGATATCAATAAACCTGATTACGTATATTGGCAAGTGTGATATTAAATGCATTATCTACTTCTCCTTCGTGGCTCACGATTATGGCTGTACAGCTTTGACCGAAATCTCTTATCAGGGATGCTCGTTATCTTGCCTGTTCAGTGATGCTGTCATAATTTATGCTCAATCGTGTAAATGTAGAGCTTTACATGGTAACTGCGAATCAGTAAACGTGCATCAAATAAAAACTTGACCATTGTTTTAAGATTATTCATAATCTTTCATGGTATATCCATACTAACTAGGTTCGGTTATCACAGTTGTTGTGGGCGCGAGGTAATATGGGATGTAATTCACCAATAAATATTTGCGTTACAATATGATCGTGTTGATAGCAAATGGGATTCCCCGACCGTGACGCGGACAACAATCATGTCACATAGGAAAGCATAAATGCAAAAAAATGACATAATTAGTGCCGTATTGCTGCTTTTAAAGTATACATATTCGTAGCCTGATTGCCATGAAAATGTGAATTTTAACATGTTAGGTTGGCATTGACATTTATTGTTCTAGGAAACTCTTTTTATTTTGAGCCACTTTATCAAGCAGTATTATTATTTGAGCCACTAAAAGCATTCCAGTTCATCAGATTAAATGGGGAAATAATATTTACATGGCATCTAATGAAATAATGACTCCATGAACACATTCATGCTCGAATTGAAAGGAAGGAAATGTACCGAGCAAATTGTCCTTATCTTCTATATATGGTGGTATTATGGGCAGCGTAATTTGCCAATGTTAGAAACCGGTAATATCATAAAGGACTGTAAACTGAGTTAGGAAGCCAGTCGCCAGAATTCTTTCCCGCAGCACCGCAAAAACTATAAGGGTTGGTTCGTAGGGTCAATTTGTCTCTGTCGGAGTACACAATCTCAAGTAACAAATATTTGCGTTACCACGGAAGAAAATTAAAGGCATATAATTTTACAACAAATCATTTTCATTATTGGTATATATAGCTATGTGAACATGAAATTACATTACGCCGCCATTTTAGTATGTCTTTTTAAACGGCTTCATTAAAAATAAATTGCATTTGGTGTAATGACGCGCAATCAGAATATCCAATGTTTGAGGCCATTCCAAACTATTCAAAATGTTTTTGATCGTGATTTAACCTTAATGCAATTTTAAATGACCGTATAAATTCGGTTATAGCATTCTAGACAACTACAAATACATTTTATCATGGTCCGGGCTCGTAAAGCCATTTATATTTTTTCTGTGTTTTGCGAAAGTTACCGTGATATGCATCGAGGATAACGTAATTATGTGTAGCATTTATATCAGTCTCCTTCAAAGTCAAATTGGCTAGCGCTTACTAAACTCGCATCACAATTAGAGTCACGACTTATCAGAAGGTAAAGGTTATAAAATACAAACTACCAACGTTTCTAGTATTACACTTCATCACTGTCTACTGAAGCTTATGTAATCGTAGTAAGGATTTCGAATTACTTTCACTTTTAGAAATTTCACGTTCGTTCCACTATCATGGCAACTAGACTAATGTTTGCGGCCCCTGCGCTTCTGCAGAAACTTACCGACATTTACTGGTATCCCCATTTGATATCCTTTGACTCGTCCAACAAACGGTGGCACCTGGTTACAAGTCACAAAAAGTTAATGCCTTTCTACATTGTCAACCTTTTCGTTATCCCATGCCTTGGCGTCGCCTCGACAACTTCACATCTCATAAAGTACTTTATTTTCAATGACCGGTTTGTGAGCAAAATTATAATCTCTCTTTTCATTGGACTCGACTGCTTATCGGTTTTCGGCTGGGGTTTCAATTTACCCACGATGAAGTACGGGAAGGAAATAGTTGAGTACGCAAATGCTTTGCTTGATCTCCAGGACGAGCTAAAATCTGGCATAAAACTTCCAAAATTGGTAGTACGGACAGAATCCAACCATAATTTCTTTCGCAAACTAATTTCAGGTATAATTCAAAAAACATAATGTCACATTTAACAGCAATCGATCTACAATATTTTCCTGAATTTTTAGAAGCAAAATTTTGGTTCACGACGTTGGAAACGGACAAATTCGGGATATTCCTGAACCTCACAGTTTTGTATTTTCAACCGCTCGGATTTCTGATACCACTTGTTGGCATCATTTTTCGGTTTGACCCCTTCCTATATACTTTTCATGACCTTGGTCTAATGCCTTATATGCCCTCTCCGATACATTATATTGTTCGCTATATAATCTGTGCGTTATGTGTGGTGGAAACGGCTCGTACATTCACCATAAATTTAACAGGAAGTCTCATCATTTATGTAGTTACGTATAAGACAATAACGAGATTGCGTGCCTATCCAGTTTCAGAGCCAACGTTATTCAAATATGCACAACTTCGAATTATTCATCGATATGGAGACAGCTTGTTGAAGTATTCAGTTTCGGTATTTCTGTTTATGGGATTTATCCTCTGCGTCCTGTTCAATTGTTTCACGGCAGTGGGCTGGCGTGTATTTCCAATGCCTTTCTATTTAGCATGCATGCCAATCACATTTTTCATTCACTTTCTGATCCATGTCAGTATCCCACTTGTAGTTCACTGTCATGAGACTAGTTTCGATACGATAAAGTACAAGTGGAATCGCGAGCTCATGACATCGAATGGAGCAAGTGGAAAGATCATGTCAGATTTTGAGAGGAAGCTATTAAGAAAAATGCTGAGGACTATGAGGACTGTGACATTTCATTCCGGCAACGTGGCAACCTTGGACAGAGCAACGAGGATGAATTATTTGGATCATATTTCGGAAAAAACGGCCGACGTTTTGATGCTTTTCCAAACGCAGATTGAGCGCATGGTTAAGAATAAAACTGTTGTATTCTAGACAGTAAATCATGTTATTGGAGCCTTCAATTAAAGAGTTGCCACTTAGGTAGTCACTCCGATCATTATTAGCTATTTGATATTGTTTCAACCTACCCAACCTGAATATTGGAACTACTGACATTTAGCGCACACAGTTTGGTATTTATCGCTGCTTACAATTTGTATGATATCTAGCTTTCTTCATGTATATGTTGGCTTCTTTGACATTGACAAAATTATACATACAATTACCCATGTCAGTAATTCTGGTGACTAAACTTTCAATAACTCTAAAGTGTGGACTGATCATACTCAAAAATTTAACCCAAATACATGATGAATAGCTCCAGATGCAATTTTGTCGTGATTGTATCTTTTGGAAGGGATTTGCGTCATATTGTCGAAAACATTCCATTATGCTTTTATTACCCACATTACATTCATCCCATAGGCAAAATATAATTGGCGGTTTCTCCTTGGCATTTTAAAACTTTTGCATGTTCCAACAATGTTCGATATAATGGGAGTTTTTTATCCATTTGAAAAAGAAACATTTTAACCAGCATTTAGCTTCTTTGCGCAGTAATAGATAATTTTGCTAAGCATTATGGCATCTAAGGCCACATAGGATTTATGCTTACATTTTTATTTTCCCGTAGTAGAAACTGAAAAAAAACAAAAATAAATGGATATTATAATTTGTATATATTTTTTGTTCACCAATAATGCGGTAAGCGCAATACTACCCTTCACATTTGATTCACATTGTACAATAGGTGTAGTCACCTCTAACAACCACACTTCACCCATACATCACTCATATGTTGAGACCGTAGTGTCCCAAAATGGCCTCCATTTATCCTGGTTATTCCACACAGTGGACCATGTGGATTACACGTTTGACATAACTGAGGAAATTGGAAATCCCGAACATCAGCCAACGTTAAAATCAAAATACTTTCGATTTTCTCAAAAATTCAGGACCTCAACGTGTCTAACATTTATGATACTAACTCAATCATTTTCGGAAGTCCGGCAAATTATATATCGCTCAGGATACGGTACCTCTTCACATGTGATACATTTTGTTAGTTTTGATTCAAGTGACGCTAATACCGAAGACTACAACATTTTGCAGATGTTTTCGGAACACAGTTTCACGAACGATGACGAGGAGGAGAGATTAAGCGCCCCAATCATTTTCTTTGACGTCACTAGTAATAAGGCCAATTTGAAACTATTTTGCTACGGTTGCAGTAGGACAAATGAAAAGCTATCAACTACTCATGAAAAGATCATTTCAAAACTTTTACTGGAGAGCTGGAAAGTAAATCGAAATGGACATGGACGATATTTACCAATCAAAATTGGCATGGGCATGAACTCCCAGAGCGAATCAATTTCTAATACTTGTCTTCGAAGGTCGGACGCAATGTCAAAACGAGAGAGATATTACCTCGCTTTCAAATATTGCCTGAGAGAGTACCCGACCTACTCCCCACTCTCATTTCGATGGAATGTTACCTTCGTTACACAAAGATATGCTGCCAGCCTATCCGAAATAGGGCAGCGTAAAGTGAATTATCTAACCAAAATTGCATTCGCAGAAGCGTACGGGTTCACTATACCAAACGAATACGCTAACACGAGAGGACTTTACGTGGTCACCGATGACATGAATTGGGAATGGATTGCATGTATGCCAATTCAGGACTTGTCGATGTTTGTCCTGAGCATTATTACTTGCATAAAGCCAGAAGTTTGGTTTGGGATGTTCGTCACTATCGCCGCATTCGCATTATTTTATCATGACATTCTGGAAGCACTGAATCTGATTTGGCCAATATTTGGAGTGCCATGTCCACGCGTACCGAAGTATAGATTGGCATTGTTTCTGTACTTTCCATTCATTGTATTATTTGCAATCTCCTGGCAGGCACGGATATCGACGGACTCGATACGGATCCGGGATTTTCCAACCCCCTCAGAGTTAGTTAAAAATGGGTTCACCTTGGCAGCCTCTAAGCCCATGTTAAAAATTGCTAAAAACAGACTTGAAGATTTTATTGGAAAAGCACGGGCCGAGAAGTGGTGGAATGTGCTGACATTTGGAACCAAGGATAATCTATTCTTTTCTGTCAAAAAGAAGCCATTCAGTTATCGTACCAACAGAGAGCTATTAAGAAACATGATCAGCTCAAAGGTTATGGTTTTCTTTTGGGCTAGCTCGCTCCTCAGAGAAAGGGTATGGTCAAAACCGGTGTTTATATTTCATGAGAGTGTCGTTTGCAAAGCGAGCAAAGTTAACAACGGCCTGCGGTTAAAATGGAGAAATAGTTTGAGAGTTTGGGGTGACATGGGAAATCGCATGATCATCGACTTTAGAAGATGGATAGAAGGTGGATTTGTGGCTAGGAAGGATTGGATAGTTGACCATACAGAAAATTTCAGGGACTTGGGGGTGAAACCAACTCAAGGATTCACGTATCCCAAACCATTGGATATGCGTAGCGTGGTGGGTGCAAGTTGCATTGCAGTTTTGGTATTTAATACAATGCTGATGATTGCGTGGATATTAATGTTTATCAAAGTTTTTCCAAGCGCCGATAATGATGTGACTGCAGTGGATCTGAATTCCGCAGAAACAAAGCAGAGCGATTCTTGCAATGAAGAAACAGCATCTGTTAGTAGCTCAACAGAAGCAAGTATGTCAGAAAGCGATAGTGATGCTGATCCAAACGACACATCGAGTATAGAGGATGAACCTACAGAAAACACAATCTGCAATGATACCAATGAACAAGACGTCATTCTGGTTGATCTTGAAGACGAAAACTTTTAATAACTAAGAAAAATATGATAGGGAAATAGTAATATAAATATTCAAGAAATCAAAACAACATTCATTAAACTCCGCTCAGCTAATGAATAATGTTGTTTATGATTACAATGTGCAGCGCTAGTGAAAATATATTCGCTTCACATAATTATGTAATTGCTTGATCACACTGTACCATTTTAAATTAGAGGCACTGTAACTTATTTGGGAAAATGCACAAAAAATGTATAATTGACAATGATAAAGCAGATAATGCTACATGGATCCGAACTAATTTGAAACAATTTACGCAATTCCTTTAGTGGACCTTCAGGATAAAATCAGGTATATCTAAACCAAATGCTGCACGATAGTATGTATTCTGCAAGAACATTATTGGAACGATCGCTTCCAAGGATTATATTTTCGGTTAGTGTTTTCCGGTTTCGTGTTTCGTTCCATGATGTTAATTAATTGCGTAATCGTTGAGCATATTATTATAATCAACCTTGCCGCTTTTCTGTAATTTACTATAATATCAAATTGAACAGAAACAAACGTGTAGATTTCTAGAAGCAAACTATAAGGGCAAGGTAATTTCCGGTGTCATTACCGTATATTCCGGTTAATTCCATATGCCGCTGTGTATTATTTTCTGCAAATTCTCCCACTATATTACAACCTGTATGTCCTGGTTATCAGAAGCCAATATATTGTAATACGTACTCAATAGACGTACTTATTTCCCAAATACATTTTGTCTATGCGGCCCGTTAATTTGAAATCATTGACTTTTGAACAAGGTAATAAACTGCCCATGTCAACGCCCCAAGAAGGCCACCGACTTGGCGTTCTCCTGACTTTAAGGCGCACACAAGCGCTTCCGCTTCCGGCATCATCATGAAAATTACAAAACGTACAATTTACCCAAATACGTGGAACGTTAAAAACTAATGGGCAGAACAAAGTACATCATGTTATATTATAATTTGCTCCTCAAATTGCCATTACGGACAAAAAGATGTTGCGCAGTACAGTGTTCGCAAATTACGATTAATAGACACTATATAACATACCAGAACGTTGGAATATTTGTCAGCAACATCCGTACTATAAAATACCAAGTGTACTTGAAACGATATTTTTGGAATATAACTGGTAATGAAGAGCCACAACGAGTTATATAAGGATGACTACTTTTCAGAACAGCATATATCAGTTAGGACAAGTGTAACAATTCATTAGAAATTACAAAAAACCTGTATTCACTTTTTATGGTTTTTCAACAATTGTTGTAGTCGAGGTTGTAGCATTGCTAAGGCTCTATGACTCCCAATTGATTAAATTCGAGGAACGAATTTAACGTAATTAAGTTCAAGGAATGTCCTTTAAAGTGCTCCCGTAATTACGGTTTCAAACCTTGGTATTCGTTTTCATCCTTGGAATACATTCAAGTTTTTTTTTTTAAATTTCGTCAGTGTAGCACTTCAAAGTTTACAAAAAACTAATTTAACCTTTATGTTTCAATTGTTACAATATCAAAGTCACAATGGCGACTCCTTTGATGTTTGCGGCTCCAGCGTTGCTTCAGAAACTTACCGACATATACTGGTATCCGCATCTGATATCCTATGACCCCAAGCGGAAGCGCTGGCATCTCGTCACGAACCAGAAGATACTTATGCCGTTTTATATTGTAAATGTATTCGTGGTACCCTGTCTTGGTGTTGTATCAACAACTTCGAATCTCGTAAAGTACTTCATATTTAATCATCGATCCGTCAGCAAAATTGTTAGTTCCATATTCATTGGTCTCGAGTGTTCCTCCGTCTTTTGTTGGGGTTTCAATATTCCTGCAATAATTTGTGGCAAGGAGGTAGTGGAATATGCAAATGCGTTACTGGATTTTCAAGATCAACTAAAGCCGAAAAGAAATACATCAGTAATAGCAACACGAAGGAACGGTATAGGATCTATACGCAGAAGCGTGTTTGCGGGTAAGAACTAAGCACATAATATATATATAAAGGAGAAGAACCTAATTGCGTAAAAGATCTTTGTGAAACTTTCAGAAGCAAAACTTTGGATTGAGGCACTGGAGACTGACAGATTTGGAATTTTCCTCAACCTCACCGTACTGTACTTCCAGGGACTTGGATTTTTGTTGCCACTGGTAGGTGTAATCTTCCGATTGGATCCGTTCATATATTCACTGAACGACCTAGGTCTGATGTCATATTTACCTTCTCCAATCCATTACATGGTCCGCTACGTAATTGCCATATTATGCGTGATGGAAACTGTGCGTACTGTAACCATAACACTTATTGGTAGCATAATTATGTACGTTGCCACATTTAGGTCCATAATGATACTAAGAGCAACGCCACTCTCTAAGCAAGCGTTGCAAAAATATGTTCAACTTCGAATTATTCATCGCTATGGTGATAGCTTACTGAAGTATTCTGTTTCCATATTTCTGTTTGTGGGATTCATTCTTTGCGTGTTATTTAATTGTTTTACCGTTGTTGGATGGCATGTCTTTCCAATGCCGTTTTATCTATCGTGTCTACCGATAACATTCTTGATTCATTTTCTGATTCATGTTAGCATACCCCTTGTAGTGCATTGTCATGCAACAAGTTATGACACGATCAGATATAAATGGTACAAGGAAATACTCAATGGGCCGATTATTGGTGGAGAGTTGTCAAATTTTGATAGAAAGCTATTGCGAAAGCGTTTGATGACCATGCGAACTGTGACGTTTCATTCTGGTAGTGTGGCTACATTGGATAAAGAAACTAGAGTTAATTATTTGGACCACATATCTGTGAAGACTGCTGACGTTCTAATGCTGTTTCAGAATCAACTTGAGCGTATGGTTAAAAAGTAAAACTGCTACTGTCTAAGTAATATGCGGTTCTAGCCGCTGTTTAATTTCTTGCAGAAGCTTGCATTTTAATTTGAAAGACATTTATTTTATTGCAGATATAAATACAAGATTATGCTTATACATGAAATAACCTATTATCCATGTGTAGGCGTTTAACATGCGGTATATATATGCATATACACTTGTGTGGTATAACTTTAACAATTGTAGCAATGCGACTACGAAGTAACTTCATATTCATTTGTGGTGATACGAGATGTTGCGATTAATTGGTGGAGGGCCAGCTTGATTTACGACAGTTTCCCAAATATAGAATGCTTGCTCATACGTTTCCAATACACTTGTTTTAGCTGACATTGTTCAACTTGTATTTGATGACTTCAAGAACTAGAGCAAGCACACATAACCCAATGGCATATGACATCAAAACAAAAATCACGTACGACTGTTGCAACCTCATTGGCTCAAATGATGTTTCTACGGACGAAGCAATATTCATTACTCGACTGATGCTGTTTAATCTTTGTATGTACTGGGTAGACATATTCAGGAACATATTTAACTGAATGACTCGTCTAACCAACCCCGTCAGCTCAAATATATTAGTAGCGTGAATCAACCGATCATAAATTCCGTTTTCCGTCAATCTTGAGAGGAAGGTTTGGAATTTCTCCAATCCGTAAAAGTTTCTTTGAACGTACCAGAAATACATTATAGTCAAAAAGTTTGGCTGATTCACATTTCTGATGACTCTTCTACTAGAAAATATCTCAAGCAAACGCTCGAAATGTCTGAAATTATTTCCGGAAAATGGACGGAAAACATTGCTGACAAACGCCAATCTGGTATGAGTAGGACATAATACGTGCTGAAGATTTGGATAGAAGATATAATTTCCATAATTGGTTTCCAAGTGGTTGGACTTACAGCGGAGCGGAAGTCCTTGCGAAATATTCGCAATTATCTGTGGCGTGTAATCTGAAGTTTCTACGAAATCCAATCTGGAAGCAAGCGATTTACGGAACTTCTCTTGCAGTATGTTTTCCGGACTGTTTGTCCGACTTAATGTTCTCCAAATATTATGCAACTGGTACGTAGTCCAATAGTCAGCAATGACAGGTAAGACATAGGGACCAGCCTTTCTCAACAGATGCTCCTTTGTTTCCGGTACATTCCTGGGCTCGGGACATACTGTGATGAATGAATACATTGTCGAAGTATAAAAGTTCCTTAGTACCAGCGATCCAAATATCCATCCCATCAGCAAACCTCCGTTCTTCCAGTCTCTCCGTCCAGACAAGTTACCATCGTCCTGTTCCAGAACAACAGCAATGACCCAAAACAGCCAATGTCCATGTTTACTTTGCACTAGTGTTTTCTGTATCCATAGAAATAGCGCGATTAAGACTATGACAACACTCATCATTGCCCATGATGTAAATGAAAGTGGACTTAATAACGACATCGCATCAATATTCGATCCGTCTCCAAACAAACCCAAATTCTCGTTCCTACCAAGAACGACAAAGAATCGTAGCCCGTCGAATTGATTTCCAAAGGCGAGTGGAACAAAAGACAAACGCATTTGGATTACGTAGTCGTTTGAGGATTCGGTCATTTGAATACGTGTCCCAAGAAATCCGTAAAGCATATTGGAGGTGCTATTTTCTGATAAAGAAAATAATTTTAGCACACATGAATTAACACCTGGATGGTGACTAGCGCTGTTCAGGTTCATTTTGCCAATCAGACCATTGCAATCCAACGCCGCGACCTTTCCATCAGAATATCCAAAGTCGTTTAGCTTCTCGCTATGTATGTGACTTATGTCGTCAAAAGTTATCTGGCCTTTAGGAATTAGCAGCGCCATCCTTGAAACTGTGTCTGGAATAACAAAACTATAGTCCTGTATTGGTGGGTGCAGAGATGGAATCAATTCGTATTTCTCACACGTAAAACAACCAATTAGCCATGTCGGCATACCACTGCGTGATGACTGGTCGAAAATTATAACAATCAGCTTGGAGTTATGCATCAGTGATGGTACTTGGGTGAAATACTGAATCCTAGATTCTATTTTGTCGGGTAGCGTCACAAACGATATTAGCACTTGCGGAGCTGTACGACGAAAGTGCATCTGGTTCTCAAAATCTGCAACACGAAACCAAAATGACGAAAATATTAAAGATGTTAAATTCTTGAAGTGCGGCAGGTTGGATTTGTATATTGGAGTCCACTTATCGATTACGGTAGCTTTTTGCAGGTTTTCTAGATATGGATTAGAAAGTAGAACTGAGCAGTGATTATTGAATTTAATTGTTCCGAGAAGTGAAAAGAATACAATCCCATCAGTTAGATTCCGCGTAAAGTTATATGTGCTAATGATATTGGTGGAGGAAACGAATGGAATGGTCAAACTTTCAAGATCCTGAAATATAACAGGAGCATTGACTGTATTGTAATTTTCACTGGCGAAATGAGTGGTGCAGGAGAGAAATCTTAACAACGTTATTAATTTTTGTACGGAATCATGAGGCGATTCAGCTGACATTTTGAAATGCATGGTTAGTTATTCGATGACAATAAATGACGATGTGGTTTTAAACACCAATAAAAATAACTTTTCATGATTTTAATACCTCTGCACTTTGCTCCATAATATGTCATGTTACCAATATTTGTATTCAATTTGCTAAAATAAACATAATTTTAATATAGACAAAACGGATATAATCATCATCATCGATCACTATAACACTAAATGCAGTAACCATTTGGCAAACACGTGAATGTTTTTAAATGATTGATATTTCTATAATGATACTGAACGTTGCCGTCTCAGACAATTCTGGAATAATGCATACTAGGGCATAACTCTTCACATATAATACGTCTATAATGGATAAAAGCTTAAAAGTGTCATCGATTTCAATCGCAATAATTTGGTCAATATGTACTCCAAAGTCACCTACCAATTTGGGCACACAATAATTGAGCTAGCTTTTATTATAATGATAACATATCACTAAACCAGTTAAAGTCATTTATAAGTTTTCAGACATTCGAGTTGTAACGGGTTGGGTTTCACGATTTCAATTTTTATGATGCTTCTTTATTTCTCTTAACTTTGCTATTTATCTGGATGCTTTACTTAATTGATGCTCTGAGGTAGGCTAACTTTAAATATGAAACTCCGTTACTTCTCGTCAGTAATTGTGCTTCAATAATAACTGATCAAATAAATAATGACTTTAAGATAATTAATTCTGATGCCGGGTTCAATACTGCAACTTTCAAAATAAGTTAAATACTTTCAAACTCTCTTCAATATTAATTTAGTAATTACAACAGTCGTTAAGTTTTTATTCTGAATATTTCTGAATGACTAAGGAAAATATTAAAGCAATGTAAAATGTATATATGGGTTAGCCATGGGTTAGCTATACTGGCTAAACCGCTGCTGTCTCGTATTACTCGACTGACTTGACCGGCACGAAGATGAAGACTGATGTTGGACGCGATGGAATCTCTGCTGCTGCTCTGCTCGTTGGCTTTATTGGATGTTGTTGAGCTTGCTAATGAATGCAGGCCGTTTGAATCTAGGAGCCTTGTTAAAAGGTGTGGTTAAGGTGCTTGACACACCATAGATGGCCTACACAACATGCTTTGTTGGAACGCAGTACGCTGCATACTCCTCCCTCTGCAGTTCTCCTGGGGGAGAACAAAAACGCTGCCAGGTTGACTTCCGGCGATTTTGATGTTCTCTGGAGGCTGGTTATAAGCTGTTTCGTTTTCTTGACTAGTTGAGTGATCTGCGGGTACGGTTAGGATTTGCCAACTTCAAGGGACCATTGATGTCTTCTAGGACCGTGAGGTGGACTTGATTTCCACATTTTCAGCTGATGTGGTAACTTAACAAGTTCTGCCGTACATCTTTAAATAGGTGGTGTTGGAGGTGGCGTCGTCGTTTGTTTGGTGTTGAATGAGATCATCTTTCACGTCTCGTATCCATCTAGGTATGGAGCTGAGCGAAAAGACAATATCCAGTTCTCTGACGCTCTCTGCTTTCTTTCTGCACGGGTTGTCACTGCTGTTGATCTCTGAACTCTGGGAATTTGATTTTGCGGTCTCATTTTGCCTTTGGAAGTTTCTTCTGTGCCTCCCAAACTTGGAATTTTATTTGTCACGACGGTCGGTCAGATTTCTCAACCGTCAGTCTGTAAACTGAACACAATAAAATATACATATATTAGTTTTTTACGCTTTATCACCTTAACATTTGTCTGTATTGACCAGGTTGATGGCTTGTTCTACCTGACCTTCTTGGAATATTTGAAATATCATCAGAATTGTTTTCATTTCTAGAATGTTGCCGAATGAAATGATTTATATACGAAGATCTCTCCACGTACGCTTTTAAGTGCGAAACGTGTTTCTTACCTAAGATTTTGCCTTGTTCATCGGAAATTAAATATACAACATCATTAATTTGTTTTGCAATTTTAAAAGGACCTACCCAATTTAAACAAAGTTTCTTGGAAATGCCCTTGTCTTTACAAGATAAAATATGAGATCTGACCAGAATTTTCTGTCCAACGTCATACTTTACAAACCTATGTTTCTCGTCATAATATTTTTTATTTTCTTGCCTACTTGAAATCATATTTTCACGAACTGTGTGAATTACATTCTTCATCATTTCTGGAAGCTTTCTGAACATATTAACATCAAAATCATCTACATTATTTTGAAAAGCACGATCAAATGGCATCATTATCTCTCTTCCCAAATTTAACATTGCAGGACTAACTCCAGTAACATCATGAATTGCTGTTCTAAGAGCCAAACCAAATTCCGGTATGTATTTATCCCAATGTGACTGTTTATCATTTGCAAAAGCGCTTAACATTGGCACTAACGTTCTATTTACTCTTTCTGATTGGTTTTGCTGAGGATGATAAGTACTCAAAAATCTATGATCAATGCCTTTTTCTGTACAAAATCTTTTCATTACTTTGGAAGTGAATTGGCTTCCGTTATCACTAACAATCATTTTTGGAAACCCAAAACGGTAAAATACATCTTTAAAAACTTCTATAACTTTCTCTGCTTTCGCTACTCTCATGGGGAAAAGTTCAACCCACTTACTAACTTCATCTTGCATAACCAACAAAAACTGATTTCTTTTTGCACTGACAGGAAATGGACCTAAATAGTCGACATATATTTTCTCAAAGATCTTATGCGCTAGCTGTGCATTGCCCATTAAACCTGCAGGCTTCTGATTACTATATTTAACCCTTTGACAAATATCACACGAACGAACATATTCCTTTATATCTTTACACATACCTTTCCAAAACACACGTGAAGTGGCACGTAAACGGGTCTTTTTCACCCCAAAGTGACCAGCTTCAGGACAATCATGAATCATATTTAAAATTTTACTTCTGAGACTTACAGGAATCACAGGAACCTCAATAATATCAATACTACCAATTTGTTGTCCAGTGCTGCTCATTGTAGTTCCTTTGCTACCAGCTGCATTCTGCCGAGTTTCGGGTTGTGGAGTGGCCGTCTCCGTACCGTTGCTCAACGTACTTCTGGACTTCTTCTTTCTTCTACGAATATCCAAACTTTTCTGTACCTTTTTGAAGAGAATGTCATCCTTGACGACGTATCCACCGTCAGATGCTGCAGACAACTGACAGGAAGATATCTCCTGCTTGATCCTCTTGACCTCGGGATCCTTTTCTTGCTCCTCACGAAGCTCCTGAAGATTTGGACCGCATTCAAAGACTGCAAACACAGGCGTGAACATAACGTCTGGATCGTCACCCAAAGCGTCATCGTCCTCTGCATTTGATGGGATGGGATTTCTACTGAGCGCGTCCGCCACGGTATTGTCCTTCCCACTGACATGTCTGATTTTATCTGAATACTCCGCAAGTTGCAAAGCCCATCTTCCGAGTTTCGTATTTTCATCCTTAAACTTCTGTAGATACTTAAGAGCTTGATTATCGGTTACAATGTAAAAATCTTCACCATGTACATATTCCTTAAACTTTTTTACAGCCCATAATACACCAAGTAATTCTTTTTCACAAGCGTGCAACAGCCGCTCTGACTTATTTAACATTTTTGACGCGTAATGAATAACTTTTTCTTTACCATTAATATACTGAACTAATATTCTTCCGAGACCTACGTTGCTAGCATCTGTCTTTATCACAATTGGGTGATCATAATTTATACTACACAGAATTCTATCGCTAATTAACTCTAATTTCAATTTCTCAAATGCTTCTTGTTGCTCATTACCCCAACGCCAACTTGCACGTTTTGACAAAATACGATACAGAGGTTCTGCTATTGTAGAAAACTTTGGTATATAACTTTGATACCAAGCGCACATGCCTAAAAATGTGTGAAGATCATCTTTTTTGGTAGGAACAGGTAAATCAACAATTGCTCTGACTTTCTCTGGTTGCATTTTTATACCGTTCTGTGTGACTAAATGACCAAGGAAAGTTACTTCCCTGAGACAAAATTGACTCTTTTCTAAGCTAATGGAAAGACCTGCTTCTTCTAGCCGCTTAAAAACTTCATTCAAATGAATAAAATGATCATCAATATTATTCGAAAACACAATTATGTCATCGACATATACAAAGCACGACTTTCCTATTAACCCTTGCAACACAGTATTCATCAAATAAACGAAAGAAGCTCCGCTATTCTTCAAACCAAATGGCATTACTAAAAATTGGAATAAACGACCTTCAAAATTGAATGTTGTGTATTGTACGCTCTCTTCATCCATTGCAATCTGCCAAAATCCAGAATTGCAGTCAATCTTTGAATAGTAACCTCCGTTCGGCAACCTCTTTAAAATGTATGAAGCTTTATGCATTGGATAAAAATTGTCTTTTGTGATTGAATTGAGCTTTTTGTATCCTACTGTCATTCTGACTTTGTTATTTGGTTTTGGAGCAAGCACAATGTTCGCGTTGTAATTTGACTTTTCTACTTCTTTTATTAGACCTTTTTTCAACAAATCATCAATCTGAGTGGCAATCTCTTTTGAATATTTTGGTGGGTAGAAAATTGGAGTAACATTTATTGACTTCTCACTAGTAATTTCAATCTTGTGCTTTACAACATTTGTTCTTCCTAAAGAACCATCTTTACGAGCAACACTTGGATACTTTTTAAGAAATTCTTGAACTCTATTGTGAACTGAATCTGTGAGTGTATGTATATTAGAAGGATGCAGCATATAACAAGATCTTCCTTTTATATTTCTAAGTGTGTACTTTTCCTCTGACTTGTCATTGAACCAAAAATGATTTGCATTCTCATGAATAATCATATCGCTTTTTCTTATAAAATCTCTACCAATAAAAAGTGGATAAGGTAGCTTCTCAAAAACAAAGAAATTATGGTTAATCTTCTTATGACCAATGTGAATATTCAAATTTACAGTACCAACAGGACTAATTTTCTGACCATTCATGCATACCATACCAATTTCTCTAACTGCTTTGAATGTCTTTACTAACTTAAGTGCTAAAGATTTACGAATTAAACAATGTTCTGTACCGTTATCGATGTACGATGGTATACTGGAACCTTCTGAGAAAAGCGAAATGCTGGGGACACCGTCGTTGCTGGTACGGAGAGCACAGGCTGGTGTAGAGGCTAGTGTCTCCCATCCTTGTTTAAATGATCTGCATCTTCTTCTGACTGAACCTTTGTGTGGTCGTTGTCCTCTTGTCCTTCATTGTCATTGCAGAAGAATGCTGTTGTTGGGCAATTTGCTGCTATGTGTCCAATCTTCCTACATTGATAACACTCCATGTCCCTGTGGTAATATGAGGTGGAACCCGGTGGCCTTCTTCCGTACGTTCCCCTTGTCTGCTGTCGAAATTGCCTTTTGTCCGCATATCCATTGTTCCCACTATTTGACCCACGATGATGCTGCTGATTCGATGCTGATGCTGCTTTCTGATTATCTTGACTAGCTGGACGATCTCTTTTCTCTCCATAATTTGCTTGTTGATTGTTGTAGGGCTTATCCTTAAAACCTTCGTTGTAGCGACCGTTTTGCTGTTGATTGAATCTTCTATTATTTTCACCGGTGTATGGATGCATGGGAGGTAGTTTACTCCTCTTGCCTTCAGCTCTGTCGAGATGCCTCAGGTCCTTAATTGCTGTCTGAAAACGGTCGATTAATCCTTCCGGGGTGAGAGTCGCTAACATTCCTACGGCGGCTTTCCACCTCGGGACAAGCGCTTCTCTGCATCTTGTAACCGTTGCTGCTGTTGATTCATTCGGGTAAACTTGCTTTGATAAGTCGACCATTTCCCATATGAATGCTTCCACAGGTTCATCCTCACGCTGTCTTCTTGTCATGAGATGATGCTGTCGCTGGTGTTGAGTCGCTTCACTGTCGTAACGCCCTTTGAAATCTGCTTTGAACTGAGCCCATGTGTATCCTGCTGTCTTCTTGTTTCTTAGCCAGGATTTGAGATGATCTTCTAAAGCTGTGGGTAAAACTTCCACAAATTCTGCTTCTTCTAACCCTTGACATTTAAAGAATGCTTCCAATTCCTCAATATATGTTTCTGCAGTTTTCTTCATTGAATTGTACACGGGTGGCTTAAGGTGAGAATTAATTTGTCTTACTTTAAGAGGTGGGATATTTATTGTTGGCCGTAACGCTGTACTGAGTCCGTTGACCCATGCCTGTAACTGTGATAACTTTGTAGGTGATAAGGCCGCTGTCACGTCTGCCGGGATCGCTGGTATCGACATGGTGGGTGGAGGAGAGGGAGGTGGATTCCTTCTTGTAGTTGCTGCTCTACTCCCACGTCCTCGTCTCGTCCCTCTTGAACTTGTTGCTCCTGTTTCTCTAGAAGCACTGGTACTCTGACCTGATGACTCTGTTGTCCGTTTTCGTTTCACTGGAGGTGGACCACTATTTCTCTTGGCAATGGTGGAAGCTCGAAACACACGTCTTCCTTCGTTGGGCGCTGCTGATGACTCCCCCTGGTCAGACATTCATCAACATCTGACACAGCTGCAAAATAAACTCAAAAAATACACACACAGGAAAACTGACAAGAATCCGCTCTGTCAGTCTTCACCTCACACATTCTATTTACTTAATACTCATTTCAACAGCCCCGATAATATTTCACACTTCCCAAAAATATTAAATATATTTTACCAATCCACCATTTAACTCTAGTCTCACCAAAGGATAATTAGGACACTCTTCAGTCTTCACTGTTGCAGTATTCCGTTGGTTGGGCGCCAATTTTGTAACGGGTTGGGTTTCACGATTTCAATTTTTATGATGCTTCTTTATTTCTCTTAACTTTGCTATTTATCTGGATGCTTTACTTAATTGATGCTCTGAGGTAGGCTAACTTTAAATATGAAACTCCGTTACTTCTCGTCAGTAATTGTGCTTCAATAATAACTGATCAAATAAATAATGACTTTAAGATAATTAATTCTGATGCCGGGTTCAATACTGCAACTTTCAAAATAAGTTAAATACTTTCAAACTCTCTTCAATATTAATTTAGTAATTACAACAGTCGTTAAGTTTTTATTCTGAATATTTCTGAATGACTAAGGAAAATATTAAAGCAATGTAAAATGTATATATGGGTTAGCCATGGGTTAGCTATACTGGCTAAACCGCTGCTGTCTCGTATTACTCGACTGACTTGACCGGCACGAAGATGAAGACTGATGTTGGACGCGATGGAATCTCTGCTGCTGCTCTGCTCGTTGGCTTTATTGGATGTTGTTGAGCTTGCTAATGAATGCAGGCCGTTTGAATCTAGGAGCCTTGTTAAAAGGTGTGGTTAAGGTGCTTGACACACCATAGATGGCCTACACAACATGCTTTGTTGGAACGCAGTACGCTGCAGAGTCGCATTCCACTAACCATAACAAAAACATATGATATCTGCTGCGTGACAAATTTCACAGCATGTATTGCATCTGAAATAGCAATTATCGTACATTTGGCCATGCAATGGTAAATCGTCAGCCTTGTTTCCGTCAGAAGCACAATTTCCCCTACTGCCAATCCACAACCAAAGACGGAAAATATCACTAATACGTTTCCGGGCATGGACGGCTTGATCATCTTTTCCGTTTTAATGAGAGTCTATATACTCCACTTGTCAAAATATATCCGCTTCTGGAATCCGTATGTGCGAGTGACTCGGACCATGAGATTTTGCGAATGACAACATAAACAATAGTATATAATAAATTGTAATCATTCTTCAAATTTTTGTAATTGAATATACAACGTACAACAGAACACCTTACCGGGTCAGATAAACGTTTAAAACAATATGAGTAATTTGTGTTATTTTACTGTATTGAGAATGCGTCTAGGATAATAATGACTGAATAATGGATGATGCCGTAATGTAGTTAGTAACTTAAGTTGTACATGATATACACTATCGCTTGCTCAGGGTAGTTGCACCACAGCTTGTTATATCGATGAAGTATTTCACACTTCACGTGGGCACGTGTATGCTAAATGAAGTGACGTGACCTCTGTTTATCTAACAATACTCGAATTCAATCACTGTTATGCCCTCGTCTTCTGAATCCTTGCGTTTACCATGTTGTCTCAATTCGGTGGCACTACTCCAGCGATCATTTATATCTTCCGAAACATCGCTGCTAGTTGTGAAATTGGTGAAACATCTGAAATTGGTTTCTGATATGTCCCCGATAGAATCAACCTCAACATCAGAGCATACGCTATCTCTTTTTAAGTCAACGTGCTTGATTTCAGCTTCAACAGTGTGTACTTTACTTCCCTTAGACACTAAAAGAAACACCAGTGCCCACAACACAAACATCAAGACTTCAACTGCGAAAATAGTTCGGCAGCTTAACCCAGCAATACTTTCCATGTCAAGAGCAACAGGGTAGGAAAAGCCCTGCACGGGTTGTAGTCCTAAATCTCTGAACTCTTTTCCTCGGTCACTAACCCTGTATTTTCTCACATCAAACCCGCCTTCAATCCATCTTCTTACATCATTTACAATTCCGTCACCGACATTTCCCCAAACCCTTATACTAACTCGCCACTTCATGTCTAGCCCATTATTGACCTTAACCGATTTACACACTCTACTCCTATTAAAAACAAACATGGGGGTAGCCCACACTTTCTCACGAAGCAAGCTTGGGCTAGACCAAATGAAAACCATAGCTTTCACCCGTGTAATCATCCTGAGGAGCTCATTGATGGTTTCAAAAGTAACGTTACGCTTTCCAGGGTTCAAGAAAAAAGTGTCCCCTTTTCCAAACGTCAACTTGTTCCACCACCTGTCTGCACCCTCCTGCCCAATATATCCCACTATTTTAACGTATGCAATGTTCAACATGACTTTTGGAAATCCCAATGTGTATCCATCGTCAACCAACTCGGGCACACTCGGAAAATCGCTTATTTTTAGAGAATCCGTTGATATCCTCGCTTGCCAGGAGATAGCAAATATTAGCATCATGGGTAAATATAGATACACGACCAGATTTTTTCTGCGAACATTCGGAGCCGCTATTCCAAACAGCGACCAGATATAGCCAATTGCACGCAATGGGCTGTGGTGGTATATCGTCAATGCTAAAAGCACAGCCAAGAGCAAGGCCCAAATATCTGGCTCTATACATGTCGCAATACTAAGTACAAATATTGACAAGTCCTTACTAGGAATGCATGAAGTCAATTCCCAATTAATGTCGTCACTCACAACGTAGAGTCCTCGTGTCGCAGCATATTCATTTGGTATCGACATACCGTGAGCTTCGCCGAATGCTATTTTTGTGTTCCAACGGGTCTGCTCTTGTTCTTTCTCTGAAAGCGTATTTATGGATGATTCGGAAATGAATGTAACGTTCCACCTGAATTGTAAAGGTGAATATGCGGGATATTCCCTCCAGCAGGTTTTGAAAGATCTGTAGTAAGCCTCTCGGTTTGTTATTGAGTCAGATTTTTGCAAGCAGAGATTTCTTGTACTCTCAGTTTGGGACGCTAGACCCAATCCAACACGCACTTGTAGATATTTACCATGATCACTCCTGTTTATCTTCCATATTTGTGCCTCAATCTTAGCTATATCTCGTTCGTCTGACGTATGAATTGTTTCATGTGGACAGCTATAACAAAGGAGTTTTATACCAACACGGGGATCATGTACATTAAAGAATGCAATAGGAGCGTTGAATTTAGCATCGCTGATGGTTTCATTAAAATACAACTGATGAGAAAAGTATTCAAGAACACTGCTTTCATGTGTTGAAGAATATGTTTCTACACCAACAAAGAACACAACGTTTGGAGAAGTACCAAATCCCGAATGATGAATCGCTGTCGTTATTTCCAGAAATGATTTTGAAAGAATTATAAATGCCATGCAAGTTGCTATTTGATATCGCTGTTGTAATCTAAAATATTTTGACTTTAATGTTAAGGCTTGCTCCGGATTTTCAAGCTCGTCTACAATGTCAAATGTATAGTCGATCTGATCCACGGTATGTATTAAGAAGGAAACGTTCCTCGCGCTTTGGGTAACCAAATGTTCCATATATGTATGTCCCGAATATGATGTATGGTTCAGAGATGTAACAATGCCTAATACGCAATGTGAATCAAAAGAGAGCGGCATCATATCTGCATTTATATGACGTATATATATCAAGCTTAGAAGAAATAAAGTGGATATTGTTTTTCTTGTGACGCTGATATATTTTCTTTTCCTAATCTATGGTAGAAATGCGAACCAGCTAGATATGAATTATATTTGCCAAATCTACTCATGTGATCAGTTGGCATTTAAATGGAAGCCAGTCCCACGTCATACCGAATACTTTAAACCTATGTACTTACAATTTATTCGCCCGCGCAAAAAATAACATACAACGAATTTTTAAATATAATTTGATACATGGTGTTTTAACAGTGCCGCATTATAGATTCAAACAACGATACACAGGAATTAGTCATCTGCTTGAAAAACAGGTAGCAACCAATTCCAACCGGTATTATAAACAACAATGCTCATATGATTTTCTAGAACTTTGAATGATTACACATTTTATGACATTCCGTGGCAAAATGATAAACCAACGACGAATACGACCATAACATAGATTTTGCCTAAAACTCGATAGCAGGATAATTTGAAATTAGGCAGTTCCAACAACTATATGGCTAACAACGGTGCTCATAGCTGAATGTCAGTTGCCATGCTACAGGACACGAAATTGACCAACCAACTACAAATTATGCTTTATCATTCCCGGGACAATTTTGAAAAACAGCAAATTAAATGCTTTCCTGGTTTCACTTTGGCGTTTCTTATCATATAATGAAAGCATTCGTGTTGACAATTCGCAGCCATAAAATCAAACCGCCAATTTATTACAGCAGGCAGTAATTATTCAGAAGGTTACTAGTACACTAACAAGATTATTTATCCCAACATTGCTCCACTCGAGAAAGGTGCTCTTATTTACATTGAAAAACGGGTGTGTTGACTTGATACGTATCGCACCAAACGATTTTGCCACCTTATACACCTCCGTTCCTCTAATAGAACTTTGAAGTATTCTTCTCTTATATTCCTTCCAACAAGTGTCCATGCCATTCAGAAAATAGCACTCAAAATAAAAGAGAACGACCGAAATAGTCAGTGCCATTGCCAGTACGGCGCCAAGTGAATACGCCATTGGACTCCCATCAGTGACAAGAACAGGTGTTTCCTTTATTAGAGCGTACGCTGTCATAGTCGCCGTAGCAAGAAGTGACACACTATGAAAGGCAATTCTTACTGTTGCAATCCAGGAGTTCACAAGCCCAGTAGTTAGCTGTAGAGATCGGTATATCCAGTTTATATCTTCTGCATGGATCAGGCCATACTCAGATGTTCGGAAGTAAGTTCCTTCTATCCATTTTGTTGCTAACGAATGTTTCTTAGGAAGCGTCGCCGTAAGCCAGTATTTCGAGTGGAATGCCATTAGCAGCATAATTAGTATGACGACTGTAGCAATTCCAATAAAGGCCAAAATACCCCACGCCAACGTAGAAAGTATGATCCAAGTGAATACGTTACTAATACCAATTTGCACTTCCAACGTGTCCTCCAGTAAACTATGAATAGGATCATTTGGGTGAAAGACGGAGAGTGTAATAATAAATGGAAATGCCAATGGAGCATAGCATATTATTTTAATTAAAAGTTCCATTGTGTCTAGCCGCTGCGACGGAAAGCCAACACAGTTTTCAGATTCCTCGAAGCGGCGTTCCAGTTTTCCGTGTTGAGTGCACAACTCGTTCATGCTCAGCACCATCTCATCCTGGTACTGCACTGCAACAGATCCCGCCGATAATATGGTGACGATTGTAGTCCAGTACAAGAGTCCAGTCGTTGTCATGAGAATCTTACTGGAATGCACGCTATGTGCAGGATAATTTACCCACACTTGGTCGGTAATGTCGTCAGATCCCAAACACTTTTGCGCCATGTAAATTCCAATCGCCACCTGCAGAAATTGACCTACATAATATGTGGTACACCATGCCCAATTAAAGTGTGTTGTTAACGGAACAAAACGAGTCTCTGCTTGACTCCAGTAAAAGCCGCCCGATAGTGTGTACTTCACCGCTGATCCTAGCCTCCGGGATATATCCTGTCTCATTCGGCCTGTTATCGATCTGCCTTGTCGTAACTTGAAACGTGCTGCAAACTTTAATAGGCCCTGTGCTGCCCCTCTTATCAACTTTCCGATCGACAACATGGTGCCTTAATGACGCAACTTTCAATCCAAACTCAATGGTGGTATCTGACTGATAACTACTACATCGCTGTAAATTGCATATTCATGTGTTTGAAAGTACGGGACATAACATCAGCTGCATCAAATGATAGAGTGCTCGACAAGAAAATACATATGCCAGTAGTTCACTACGCTTTACCAAAGCTACTCATCTAAAAATAACCACTTTCAAAAATATAACTTCCCCAACTGGAGCCGCGGAAAAATTGTGTTTGCTGAGCGTTATTGTTTTCTCATGAAATGGAAAAGTTAATACGGCTATGAATAAATAATGAGCATGCCGAAATCAATATACCGTACTAATTGGTTTTGCATGTTGCGGACGAATGGTACATATGGTATTCATTTTCTGGTAGGTTCCTGCTTTAATAAATAACATACCTCAAAGCAATTAACAACTATTTTTTCATAAATAGTTTTAAGATTTCAACATACAGTACCACATATTTTGTTTTTCATGTGACGCTCATAAATACGTTTTCCCCTTTATGAAAAATTTAATGCGTTTTTGTACAATTTTTTAAAATTACTTTGTTTGCATTGTGCTTAGGTATTTCGAGATAATTTTACTTAAAAACATGTCATGCTAAAATCATCCATGTATCGAATGACCAAGTGGCAGCACTTTCACAATTATATTAACTGAATAATCTAGTGTGTAAATATCATTCGCCTAAACTAATGGGACTTACTTGCATTTATTAACATTTATTTCGTGATAACATATTCAGTTGAGTTAATGATCGCAACGAAAATCCCGCATGGAACGATTATACGCAGCCCTGATAACCAATTATGCTTCCTAACAGTTACAAATGCATTGTATCCTACTGAGATGGTATAGTTATTTAGGTGAGTGAATTAATAATTCATCCGTCGGTTTAAGCACTAATTGGCGCAATCCACGTTTTGATTGATAAATTATTCAAAGCTCATGTATATGTTTCTATTTCAAAACAGCACAATTTGTGATGACACACAGCGGCGATAACTATATGTACACTTTAGCTCAACATACGGGACATATTTGCATTTATAACTTTCACTTTACGAGAATTTAATTCCAATTTATAAGTAAATTATTTCGCTCGGCGATATAATAGTATGTGATTTCCATTTTGTTGATTGCAATGGATGGCTACTGGTTTCGCTTTATTACTACCGTCTCAAAAACAGGCAAGTCAGCGAAAGCGTAGTACGTGATGTACGCAACGTCATACGGTTAATATCATCATGCTCATAGGCTGCGGAGCCGGGGGGGATGGGGGGATCATTATCCCCCCAAGCTCTTGGTAGGGGGGGAGAAACGTATCTCTGTCCCCCGCTGAAATATTTACAAGTGACCCTTAAGTCCAAAAATATATATTTTTTTATTCAAATGTATCATTGATATTCTTATTAACTATCATCCGAAATAACTCATTACATGTCATAATGGTATACGGTGGCTGTATTTCGCGTTCTGTACGTCATGCTTGCCTTATATGGTTATTGTATCCAATTTATCTCAAAAGGTACATATATATTGGCAGGAAATTAGAATGACAAGTAGTAAACAAAGACGAGCGAGCAAAGTTTGTAATCAGTTTTGATGGCATTGCCTTTACCGAACTTTCAGTATTAATTAAGAAATGGTTTCCAATCCAGAAATTAAAAAATTCGTTCGAAGTAGTTTCTTCCTTAAATAAGGCAACAATTAAATCCAGTTTAGTTACAAATATCGTTGTAAATCTCGCCGGCTGGTTCATGATGAAGCGACAATTAACTTTGTCAACGTGGGTTAAAAGGAGTAAAGCGGAGGAGTCACCGGTAAGAGACGTGGAAAACCACGCGAGAGACCATCACAATTTAAGTGCATCGTCAACAGTTTCCGGTAAAAGCGGAAGTGACGATAAAATAGAAAATGGTTTAAGAGGGACAATTGCGAATGAACAAGCTTCCGAGGCTAGTACTTCATCCCATTCAGCCCCTGAAGTTGACCTGATTCCCGAGGACGATTCTTCAGAGGATGAAGAATTCAAAACTGTAGGTAAGTAAAGTAACCATGATATTTGGTAAAAGTAAAAATGCTCTGCAAATTTATCGTTGATGTTGGAGATGATGTTGGAATTTATGTTGGAGATGATCATCGTTATCGTTGTATTTGGGGTTTTTCAGATGCCACCGAAGTGATTGGACTTCCTGAGATACCTTACCAAAACATGCAGGATCTCCCACCACCACAAATTTTGAAAACGCGTGAGGTTCGATTTCAAAGTAAATGGTATGCTGACTTCCCCTGGTTACATTACAAACCGTCGGAGAAGTCTGTGTTTTTTCTCCCCTGCTCTCTTGCCGGGTCAAAAAAAAACTATTCTCAAATAGCACAAAGATTGAGCCAGCTTTTGTAGTAAAAGGTTTCCGTAACTGGAAGAAAGGAAAGGAACGGTTTGCCGCACATCAAGATGGAAATCAGCATAAGGAGGCTGTATGCAAATTGGAACTGGAAAAGGCAAAACCTATCTCGGAAACCATGCAGGACGTATCACAAAAGTGTTTTCTGGAAGCACGAGTATCACTTCGCATCATCATTAGCTCATTAAAATATTGGCTCGACAAGGACTGGCAATAGATGGACACAATGACGCTGAGGGAAATTTCATGGAGTTGTTGAAGCTGAGGTCAACTGATTCTCCAGTGCTTAAAACATGGCTTACTCGTTCAAACCACTACACTTCACATGACATTCGTAATGAGATACTGAAAATAATGGAACATTAAATTTTGAGAAAGTTGATCTCAGAAGTCAAATCGGCCGGGGAGTTCAGTCTGATGGTGGACGAAACAACGGATGTCGCTACCAAAGAACAAGTGAGCATTTGTGTTCGATATCTACATTCTGAACTAGTACCGGTAGAGCGTTATCTCGGTATGTATGAAACGGGTTCCACTACAAGCTCTGCACTCTTCAGCATCATCGTGGATTGCTTTAAGCGATTTGATATTACCATGGAAAATATGCGAGGGCAGTGCTTTGATGGAGCGTCGAACATGTCAGGCCAACACAATGGTGTAAAAGCGAAAACACTTGAAATTCAACCAAAAGCAATGTATGTTCATTGTTACAATCATAGCTTAAATTTAGCTCTTCAAGATGTATCACGGTCTATTCCTGAAATTCGAGATGTGCTGAGCAACATGAACGATGTATCAATATTGTTGGGGAGATCTGCTAAAAGGTACATGAAATAATTACTTAAGTTGTTTAAATTTTCGGCATGTAACCGGTCTACAACTCAATTAAATGATACTCTTTAACTTTTTTCAGATTGTCAAATTTTGCTGAGATAACACGTCAGTTGGACGATGTACAAACGATGATGACACTTAAGCCGCTTTGCCCCACCCGCTGGTGTATGAGAGTGACCTGCATCAAATCTATTTCTGTCAACTACGAGGCCATCCTAATAGCGTTAGAAAACCTTCCCGGGAGTCATGAAAAATGTTCAACTCAAGCTTCGGGATTACACGGATATTTCGAGAAAGCGTCAACGTACTGCCTTGTTAGAATCTGCTTGGACGTATTCCAGCCGTGCGAAAAACTAAGTGTTGCTCTCCAAAGTTCAGATTTGTCTTTATCTGGAGCCATTCAATCAGCAACACTAGTGACGCAGGAGTTAATTGACCTGAAAGCCAATGGATTTGAGGGTATTTGGCAGGCAACCTGTGACAAATTAAAGCAATGGAATCTCATCGAACCTGTTTTGCCACGAAAACGGAAAGCTCCTAGTCGATACCAATCTGAGAGTCAAATGCAAGTTGAACATAAATCGCCCAAAGAAATACTTTCTAATATCTTTACTCGCATGATTGATATTCTGGTGGACGAGATTAATCGCCGGTTTAACCAGGAGGGAATGATTGACTATACCAAAATGGAAGGAGTGCTTCTGGACGATGGAAAAAATCTAAAATCCGCAGATATTGCAGACCTTTGTCAGAAATATGACTTGAACAATGACGAGCTGAGCGCACAAATTCCCATGTTTAGGAGATTATCAAAGTTTAATGATTTGACCGGAGCAGTAAATTGCTTCAATAGTCTCAGTGCAACAGTGAAACGGATTTTCCCTGAAGTCAAGAAGGTATTAACATTGCTACTGGTAGTTCCTGCTTCTACAGCTACTGCAGAACGATCGTTCTCCATGTTACGGCGTTTGAAGACATATCTACGATCAACTATGACACAGAGGAGGTTGAATCATCTTTCCATTTTACATGTTTACCCAGATGAAGTAGATGAAATAGATGTAACTGAAATTGTGAAAGAATTTGTGGGTGCCAATAATTTTCGTTTAACTCAATTTGGGAAAATATAATATGTTTGCCTATGTACGGTGATTTTTTATGTAAAATTGTAGCACGAATGTGGATGTATTATTATTGGTCACACTCATTAACTAGTCTCAATGTGCCCCATGAGTTTAGACTAAGGCAATAAAACGAGCTGTAACTAATACCAATAATATTTACTTGTCAATCTTGTTTTTTTGGGTGTTTGAGCATAAATTACTTTCCAATATGTCCCCCTACTCGAATTGCGTTCCGCAGCCTATGATCATGCTCAATGACCTTGTCAGATGTCATCTACGGT